>JAODAL010012158.1:0-96574 GCA_025379985.1 Phyllomedusa bahiana | reverse complement strand
TTGTTATCTTTACTAAATTTTTGTTCCTTTTTCCCCATTTCCCCAAGGGGTTTTTTTGGGGTTTTTTTATTTTAAGGGGTTTTTTCTACTGTTAGCTTGTCTGATTCATGTGGTATGTTATATGTTAAACTAGGCCACTTTTTGTCCTTAACTAACTTGAATACTTACAATTATGCTTTATTATGTTATAAGTTTGGCAACAATGATGACTCTTTACTTTGGGTACTGATGCACTGATGTCGTATTGGACGCTATGTCCATCAGTCACTCTATGCCGGCATACATAGCCCCCAGTACGAATATTGGTTGTTCCTATACATGCGGATCTATGAGAGGTTATCTGAGCATGCGCAGTGTTTTATCTTCTCACATTGTCCAATAAATTACATTGTGATAAACATCCTAAACACAAGGAGATACTCACATAGGCTTTCATTGTGCACCTGCGTCCTGGAAATCACAATACACATGCGCAAGACTCAGAGCGAAATTAGAAAAATTGATATGTAATTTCTTGGAGCAGATCTGAAAGACTGATCAAAAAAGCGTATGTTCACACGGAACCAAGATGCCGTGTGAACATACCCTAAAGCAATCCTCTCACTGCTGAGCTATCAGATCTCACAGAGGAAAGTCATAGAGATAAATGAAGAAGTTGTGTATATAGGGGAACTTAACACATGTTAATAAAAAAAACAAAAACACCATGAACAAATCCTTATATTAGACGCATATTGCTTGACAATAAATGAAAAAGTAAAATTTTGAAGTGAAGAACCTTTTTCATCCCACTTATACAATTGACAAGCTCTGTACACAATCTTATTACCTGTGCAGGTAGTTACAGACACCGGGTCTGATTCAGTGATGTTATCGGCGGCTCTTGTATATACTGTGAATATATATGCTTCTCCTGACGTCAGGTTCATTATTGTAGCTGATTCACTACTCACTATTGTATCATTTATCATTGTGGCTGATGAGGTGAGATTGGTCTGGACTCTGTAGCTGTAAGACGTCTGATACTCCTCAGGTTTACTCCATGTCAGAGATATAGAATTTGGATGTACAGCACTGAACTGCAGAGATCTCACCGACAACGGCTCTGAAAATTGAAAATCAATAAATCTTTTGATCACATGAATCTAAAAAATGTATTTCACAAAATAAATGAAAATGGTGAAGAACATAATAATAATGATAATTATTATAATAATGGATCCACTACAAGAGCTCTTCTGAGTGTAAGGGTATGTTCCTTGCAATGCACCCAAAGTACGTCCCGCAAATACGTTAAAATCATAGCACTCATTGAATGCTATGTTAAGCCAGTGTATTCCCCGGCGCAGAGTACAATCCTGTAAAAATAAGTGACACTTCTTTCGGGTGAGTACGCGCCAGGGAAAAAGAAAGCAATAGGAGGCTGGGTTGTAGCGCTGTTGAAAGAATGTGCTAGTCAGTGTGTACTTTCAACAGCAGGTATATTGCGACGCGCACAGGTATGAGCCGCAATACACTGTGTGAATATACTCTAAGCGGATGCGATCTGGCTCATGAGGCACAGTTCTCCACCTCTGCCACCAGCACTGGCACAGAGCAGGAGCTGCTCTGGTATTGTAGGGTTTTTGTGGATAAAAGATGTGAAGGACCTACAGTAACAACATGCTATATGAGTGCACAGGTCCTGCATCCAAAAAGCAGTTTAGCCTTGATCTGAAGAGTGCAAATGGGCTGCATATGAGGTAAGAGAGGAGCCTGTAAAGGTCATTCTTCCTCCCACCTCCCTCCTGCCTTTTTTCTCCTGATTTTGGGAGATTGTGCCTCGCTCCTGTGGGAATGCCCCTATTTTACCCAGGAACCCCTATTTTGGGGGTGATGTTTGCATAAATTCCTACTCTTGTGCATCCTGGATTTCTTTATTTTTATTAATATTTAATTTTCTGCATGTTATGAGTGGTCTGCTTAAATGTTGTAAATTGTGAGATGAAGTTTTTTTTTGGGGGGTGGCACATGGCAAGCATTGCAAGACTGGGCAACCATCAAAGAGCAAGAACATACAGTAAGGCCATGTTCACACGGCTTAAAAGTGAACGTATTTCAGCCCGTAATTACGCGCCGAAGTGCGCAAATTACGGGCTGAAAACGTCCCAGTCATTACGGTAATCCACAGTTCTCATTAGGGAACTATGGATTACGTCTCTCCCCCCTGCTCTGCAAATATGCCGAGGGGGGAGATAATTGACATGTGAATTACCAGCGGCGTATATGCGCCGCTAGAAGTGATAGTCTATGGGCCGGCGAGGTGCTGGCCCCCCCGCTCCCTCCCCCGATCCCGCCCCGCCCCCGGCCACACGGTATAATTGCGGGGCGTAATTACGTCCCACAGTTAAGCCGTGTGAACCTAGCCTAAATGTGCAGCAAGTCCTTATAAAGGGGCTGACCCAATACTAGGCAGATGCAGATGTGGCCGGCTGGCTGTGTAAAGGGTCTAGTGTCAGAATTTGGGTCAGGGTCTTCAAGGAGTATGTTGTACTTTTCCGAGACAAAGAAAATAGGTGACGTTCACCACGATGTGCCTTGTGTTATTGTGGTTGAGGTTTGTTTGCATGTAGTTAGCGTGGGAATTAGGCCGTGTTCACACGGCTTATTCAAGCCGTAATTGCGGGCCGGATCCCGCCCGCAATACGGCTTCAATAAGGGGCGGGGGCGCGGCGGCGGCGCTGCTCGCCAGCCCCATAGACTTGCATTATCCACGGCACGTATTGCACCTGGATAATGTGCATGTCACTTTCTCCCCGCCCGGCGGATTCGCCGAGCGGGAAAAAGCTACGG
Organism: Phyllomedusa bahiana; assembly: GCA_025379985.1. Classification (NCBI taxonomy): domain Eukaryota; kingdom Metazoa; phylum Chordata; class Amphibia; order Anura; family Hylidae; genus Phyllomedusa; species Phyllomedusa bahiana. Next base: position 93,742 of record JAODAL010012158.1, on the reverse strand, counting down.
AATCCACTGTTCTCTGAGAACTGTGGATTACCGTAATGACTGCGACGGATTGGAGCCGTACTGAAGCGCAAATCCGGCGCGCAGTACGGCTCCAATCCGCGCCGAAATAAGCCGTGTGAACATGGCCTTACAGTGCGAGGTTAGCATGTGTGCTTCTTATCAGTTGTACAGCCAAGGAGATAGTTACCTTACAAAGATGTACATTGGTGTCTACATGATTCAGGCTCCTAAACCATAGTGGTTAGTTTTTTCGGACTCCTAAAATGAATTCAGCAGCTCACCCCTGCAGTAAATGCTTTTTATTGACTTTTTGATCATTTTATCTGGATTTTCCTCTTGTTAAAGGAGTGATCCTACCATGCTCTTTGACAGAATCTCAATAGGATATCCCTTTAAGGTCTGATGGATGCAGATCCCACCTCAGAGACATGGCACCTGTCTTGGGAATGGGACGCCAAAAGTGTCGACTCAGAATGGAGAGCTGGTCGCGCTCACTCACGACTATCCATTATGTTCTATGGGTGTTCCTAGTACAGGGGAGCGCTGTGTTTTCCATTCTGTTCTATGGAAGTTCCCAGTACAGGGGAGCGCTGTGTTCTCTATTCTGTTCGATGGGAGTTCCCAGTACAGGGATGGAAGGTTGTGAGCGAGCACTACCGACTCTCTGTTCTGTTCGGAGACTTTTTAGGGCCTGTTCCTGAGATAGGTGCGAGTCCCAGAGGTGAGATTCACACCTATCAGACTTTGATGGCCAATCCTATCGATATGTCACTAAAGTGTGACCCCTTTATGGTTACTGTTCCTTACTTTCCTTTATATCACAAGGCATTATGGGAAAGGGGCTGAGAAGCCCACAGCGCCCTCTGTTGGTTGTAACAAATCCTCAATTTGCTTTTGACCCACCGAGTCTTGAGAAAGCAAAAAGGATTTTTTTAGCCAAGCCAGTATCTCTCATCCACATGTGGATGAGAGACACTGGCTTGGGTAAAAAATCCTTTTTGCTTTCTCAAGACTCGGTGGGTCAAAAGCAAATTGAGGATTTGTTACAACCAACAGAGGGCGCTGTGGGCTTCTCAGCCCCTTTCCCATAATGCCTTGTGATATGCAGATGCTAAGTAGAGGGCGAAAAGGCAAAACAAAAACTCTACAAGCCGTTCGTTCGGTGCTCCCCTTAAGGAGAGATCTTCCCTTCCTTACTTTCCTTTAGTCTGAGTTACTCTCTGTCCTTGTCTTCCAATTTTGTCACCATTTCATCCTCCTCCTCCTGTAACCATTACACCTCCTTTCAACTTATTCACCCAGTTCCTGCCTTAGCGCCTTCCCAAGTTTTGGAAATGACTTTGTTTTTCCTTACCTTACAGTGACAATGAGAATTCTGAATTTTAGCATACAGAAGATCACATGGTCGAGGAAATACTAATGAATAAAGAGGATAATGATATTTTACTCTTTAAGAACACAGCCAGCATTGCCCCGAAACACAGAGCGCCATTTTTAAAATTCTGATGTACCTCACTTTATGTGGTAATGACTTATAAATGCTTTTACTATTGAAGTATATCTGAGATTGCTTGTTAGGCACACACTGGAGCACTTTGATCTGGGCAGTTGTGCCAAGATTCTGCCACAATTTGCGCCAATACAATAATAAAACAAACAAACAGGGAATAAGGCTCGGTTCATATCTGCTTTGGAGATGAAAACGGAAGCCACAGGATCGGTTTCAAGTTTCTGTGCTATTTTTTCTGTCTCAATGACAGACACCATGGTGGAAACCCAACAGACCTATTGTAACTAATAGGGTCTGTTGGGCACCATGGGCGTCCGTTGCGGAACCTAGCCTAGCCTAATAATGGGGTAATCTGTGTTAATGTGTGGTTAGCTTTGAAGCAATCTATTATGCACAGACCAGGTTATGGGGGGGCAGGTGTTGCAATGATAAATGGGTAATTTCTTGTTAAATTTTGGAACACACTCTGCACCTTTTTTTGGATCTTACCTCTTTTGCAGTTTGGGAAATTTTGCTGGGGAAGCTTCACTTTTTTACATATATGAGGCGCTCATTTATGGAAATGCACTTCTTAGGGGTTTTGTTCAAAAACTGCTGGGCATATAAATTAGGGGACACCATTTGACATAGTGACATGTATCACTATGTCCTAAGAGGTGACACATTTTAATTTTCTATTGATGTGGCCATTTTTGGATGCGACCAGTTGGTGGTACATGTAATGTATTGAAAATTTTTGCTATTAGTTATTTGGGGCAGAATGGGAGAAACGGTAAGTTCATGCTCATCTTTAGGCTGAATTTTTAAGGCATAAACTGTGCGGAATAAGTGACATGTTAACTTAACATCATAGGTTGATACAATTACTGCGATACCAAAAGTTTGTAGTTTCACACAAAATAAAAATCATGTTTTTTGTCACCATATTTGGAGAGAGATAACTTTTTACACTTTATGCATTTGTCGTATTATGAGACTCGACTGTACAATTACTTTATTACTTAACATAGGGTCCAACAGGCTTTTGTAACAGACCACAGGCTGTTATTTTGCCTCATGTAGGTATGGTAGCTATTGGCACCTTCTTATCGCATCATGGGGGGTTGCTGATAAAGAACACCCACATCTCAGGGGTTAGATTGCTGGGATCAGCGTTCTCACCAATCACAGTCGCTGCAGCGAGAGCTTGACTAGGTTTGACTGCTGTTGAGGTAACTGTGAGGAAAATTCACTCATATGACAGTCATCTCTCCTTCAACTTCATAACTAGTCAGATCTGACAAATGGCCCCAGCTCCCAGGAAAGCCTCAATTAATTAACCCCCCAGCTCAGACCATTGTAAATGCCCTTCTATAGGAAGCTAGCACAGCAGGAGGTTGATCCATCAAAAAAACCCTCATTTCTATTAATTAGCTCAAACCCCCAGCTTCAAAGACTTGACCAAAATGCTCCTAGCCGCAGCGGCCTCGATATTTCATCAAGGTTTACAGGCGATCCGCTCATAACTGGTCTATGGCGGTTTCATATCTTAAAATATGGAACTCCCCGCACACATAGCCACCACTCCTCGCACGACGTAGGGGGACTGAGAAATTCAGAACTAGACTTAGGGAGCACGTAGGATAGGAGTGTCTGGAATCAGAGAGTAGTGTAGGTCCAGCCGGTTCTGATGATGTCACTGGTTCCGTTCTGTGCCCATGCCCTGCCGAGGTATGGCCCATTTTGTTTTTTCAGTCAGAAATTGCATGGCCAGAGTGGGAGGAGTTCATAGACCGCCCCAGGGGTGTGTTGTGGGAGAGAAGTGGGCTGCCACTAGGGATGTCCCATTACAGATATAAGCAGGAGCCCCAGATGGGGCCAGTGATTGCATCCAGGAGGGGGGGTACCTAAGAGCATTTCCAGGAGCATCCACACACAGAAGCCAGGCCACATAAGCCCCCCCCCCATGTGAGCCCAGAACCAAGACAACCACAGGTAACTGGACACTTTACTGCCTTTGTCTGTAACCATACTTATATTTGCACCTCTGACTCTTATCTGTACATTATTATCATTTTGTATATATTTGTCTAGTGTGCCCTCCAAGGCTAATTAAATCTATAAACTGTAATCTGAGTTAGTCTGTCTTGATCATCGGCCTCACCCGCCTTAAACTCGGTCTATAATATATAGCTACCCCAAGGCTGGTTCCTGGCCTTGTTATAAGTCGGTAACGGACTGGTCTTATAACTAAACTAGAAACTGGGGACAGCCTATCAGACTGGCAGACTTTTGTTTAACCAGTGTGGGTAAACACATCTCTCTCAGCCGTTCAGGGTCATTGGCGAGGAGTGTGTTCTCTCATCCTCCCTGGTTCTCCCTGGGCCCGTGTGGACAGGGGTTAATGGTGGAACAGTATCTGGCTGACCTTGTGTACCCCTAGGGGGCAGCGCAACGTCACAATACACCCCAAGTCAGGCTGTAGACCCTCGAGTGGGCCGGCGGGGCGGGCTTTTTCCTGACAGGAACAATTTGAGCTTCGGAGCCCATTCCATCCCCCTGACATAACTGTACTTCATGTTGCAGTAAATGAATGAAAAACATGGTGTACAGTAACAGCATTTTGTGAAAAAGAGTTACATCCTGAATATATTTTGATAATTTTCAGAAAAATATTAATTATACATACAGTTTAGATATAGGAAATATAAACCTACTTGTATAGTCAGACGTGCTGACAGGTGAACTCCGATACCCCCGGACTCCGACTGTGACCACAGTTATGGTGTAATTAGTCCCGGGTGTCAGATTCTGAAGGGTGATATTTGTTGTGTTACTTGTCACAGTCCAAGTGCCTGAAGAATTCCCATAGCTTATAGTATAGGACTTATTCACACCAGGCATATTTACTTGCTCTGTCCAGGATAAATTCAGGTGGTTTGTCCCAATTGTATTAATGGTCAAGTTTCTTGGTTGGGTTGGATCTGTGCAGGAGGATAGAAAGACAGGTTAAGAGTTGAAAATATAGAGCATGAGATTTCATAGGGTAATATTGACTATCACAGATTTAAATGCAACCAATCTGAACAACCCCCTGTCCAAATGCCTCATTACGGCATAGAAATATCACAGAGGAGGGTCTCCGGCTCGGGTCTCCCCTCTATGATCCAGTGCAGGGAGTCAGTGTAATGTAAGCTAATGATACTCACCTGTGGCCTCTGTCACTGGAGCAGATGTCTGGGTGTTCGGCCCACTGACCGTCTGTACAGTGACTGTATATTCTCTGCCTGGTAGTAATCCTGTGAAATTCACTTCTGTGCCATAGATTTCCTTTGTGCTATTGATGGCTCCTGTTAGACTGACGATATAATAATCCAGGTTTCCTCCTGGGTGGCTCCATGTGACTCCAAGAGAATCAACCAAATTGTAATTGTTCAGAGAGATGCTGGAAACTTGTGCAGGAACTGAGAATAATGTCACAGATCACAGACAGGTTAGTGATACTACAGGGAACTCTCCTATAATATCAGTAATAGGCCTGCAGTAGTGGATAAGGTACTCGTTTGTAATATTTTATGTATAATATTTTATGTTACAGTAGAAAGTTAAAAGTCACTTGTAGAAGGAAACCTCACAGGACCTGCAAGGGGAATCTGTGGATGAAATGTACAGCAAGAGGGTGCATGGTGTTTGTTTTAAATGTGGTTTTAAAGCTTATTTTCTTGTAGGGTTATATTCATTTTTTTTCTTTTTTCATTTTAAATGCTATGTACACAGTTAAACAGATTTTTTTCTTCATTCATTCCTTAAATGCAATATAAAGCAACTTTCTAAACAGTCTTCATGTAAAGTCTATATAACTCCTTTATATAGCTGGCTGTGCTGCTGCTTATGGCATAGTTGCTGATGGCACACCGCTTCTGGCTGGTTTCTCAGCTCTCTTCCTCGTAGGGGGCTAACACATATTAGGCCATGTTCACATGGCAATATCCTGGATGTAATTCAGTCCGTAATTACGCGCCGGAGTGCGCAAATTACGGGCTGAATACGTCCTAGCAACTACAGTAATCCACAGTTCTCATAGAGAACTATGGATTACGTCTCCTCTCCCTGCTCGGCGAATACGCCGAGGGGGGAGATAAGTGACATGTGAATTAACAGTGGCGTATACGCGCCGCTGGTAATGCAAGTCAATGGGCCGGCAAGGTGCCGGCCCCCCGGTCCCACCCCGCCTCTGGCCACACGCGTAATTGCGGGGCGTAATTACGTCCCGCAGTTAACCCGTGTGAACATAGCCTTAAAATAAAATCTGGATCATCTGGATCAGCCCATAATCTTACGTGTATAGGAGTCATCCAACTCCTCCCCGACTGACAGATGTTTACACCATTTTTGGCTATGATATTAGTTACACAGGACATTTTCCCCATGTTTTCCTCTGCAGGCTCCACCTCTTATTTTCAGATGGCCCTCATGTAGTGGGTGGGGACTAGTTGTTATGATGTCTCCATTATACTGTTGATACATACAAAAATGTGGAACTTGTTCTCTACTCCCTTATCTCTCTTTCGCAATTTATCAAAAACAACAGGAGCATGGGGGATATTGTAGAGCAGTACTAAGCAGTGTCAGCTGTAAATTAAGCATTGCAGTGAGATATAGCAACTAATAGAACCTTTTAATATGGTCTCTCTGTGTCTATCTCTGCCTCTGTCACACTCTGCAGCTACATTTCAGTTTAGATACAGGAAACATAAACCTACTTGTATAGACAGATGTGCTGACAGGTGAACTCCGATACCCCCGGACTCCGACTGTGACCACAGCTATGGTGTAATTAGTCCCAGGTGTCAGACTCTGAAGGGTGATATTTGTTGTGTTACTTGTCACAGTCCAATTGCCTGAAGTATTCCCATAGCTTATAGTATAGTACTTATTCACACCAGTCATATTTACTGGCTCCATCCAGGATAATGTCAGGTTGTTTGTCCCAATTGTATTAACAGTCACGTTTCTTGGTTGGGTTGGATCTGTGCAGGAGGACAGAAACACAGGTTAAGAGCTGAAAACATACAGCATGAGATTTCATAGGGTAATATTGACTATCACAGATCTAATGATGTCCCATTTGCATTCCTCCCAACTTTTAGATATTGCAAAGAGGGACAATCAGGCCACGCCTCTAACCACACCCAAACACGACATCACACCAAAGGCATGCCTTTAACCACGGCCAAACACATACATGACAAATTTTTAGATAGCCAGAAAGGGACACATTTTCAGGATTGTATTGTATCCAATGATAGAATATTAAGTCAGTTGTTATGTTATATACAGCGAGGAAGCAATCAGATACTTTATAAAGCAAGATAGGCAGTTTACTGATGCAAATCTATTTCCCAATTGAAAAGGAGGGATATTTATAGAAGTAAGAGGGACAGACGGACAAGGATTAAAAATAGGGACTGTTTCTCCAAAATAGGGACACTTGGGAGGTATGCATCTGAACAACCACCCTGTTCATTAGGGTATAGAAATATCACAGAAGAGGGTCTCCTGCTTGGGTCTCCCCTCTATGATCCAGTGCAGGGAGTCAGTGTAATGTAATCTAATGATACTCACATGTGGCCTCTGTCACTGGAGCAGATGTCTGGGTGTTCGGCCCACTGACCGTCTGTACAGTGACTGTATATTCTCTGCCTGGTAGTAATCCTGTGAAATTCACTTCTGTGCCATAGATTTGCCTTGTGCTATTGATGGCTCCTGTTAGACTGACGATATAATAATCCAGGTTTCCTCCTGGGTGGCTCCATGTGACTCCAAGAGAATCAACCGAATTGTAATTGTTCAGAGAGATGCTGGAAACTTGTGCAGGAACTGAGAATAATATCACAGATCACAGACAGGTTAGTGATACAACAGGGAGGTCTGTTATAATATCAGTAATAGGTCTGTGGCTGTGGAGCAGCTACTTGTTTGTTATGTTAATATTTTAAATGTTATAGTAGAAAGTAAAAAGTCACTTGTAGAAGGAAACATCACAGGACATGCAAGGGGAATCTGAGGATGAAATGCACAGCAGGAGGGTGCGTGGTATTTTATTGTTTTAAATGTGGTCTTTAAAGCTTATTTTCTTGTGGGGTTGTATTGATGTTTTTTTTTCATTTTAAATGCTATATACACAGTTACACTGATTTTTTTTTTGTTCATTCACTTCCTAAATGCAATAGAAAGCAACTTTCTAAGCAGTCTTTTTGTAATGTCTGTATAACTCCTGTACATAGCTGGCTGTGCTGCTGCTACTGGCATAGTTGCTGATGGAACACAGTTTCTGGCTGCTCTTTCAGTTCTCTTCCTCCTTTCTTGTAAGGGGCTAATACATAACAAATGAAAATCTGGATCAGCAGATAATCTTATGTGTATAGGAGTCACTTAACTTTTCCCCAGCTGACAGATGTTTAAACTATCTCTGGCCATGATGTACCTTACCAATGACATTTTGCACTAGTTTTTCCTCTGCAGGCTCTACCTCTACCTTTTAGTTGTTCCTGACTTAGTGGTTGGGGACTAAAGGCATGTCCCCACGGCAATGGACAAATACCGGTCGGTTTATCCGATTGGCATTTGTCCTGTTTTGCGGCCGTCTGCACGGCCACGGGGGAACGGCTTTTCTCCGCGATGAGCAGAGAAAAGCCCTCCCCCTTCACATTGACATGCACATATTCCGTCCGAAAACCGTACGGAAGAATGTGCATGATCAATCTCCTCCGGGCGCCCCGCGGGCGGAAAAACCTTGTGCAGTGGGGACTACTGCTGCATGGGTTTTCTATTGAAGCCCGTTGTGCTCGTTTGCGGCCAGTTTCTCAGACGGTCGGCAAAACCGCAAACCGCCTGAAAAACCGGCCGCAAACCCGTGCCGTGGGGACATGACCTAATTGTTATGATGTCTCGATTAATCTGCGCATACACAAAAAAGATTAGATCATGATCCCTTATCTTTTTAGCACTCCATCAAAAGCAACAGCAGCATGAAGGACATTGTAAGTCAGTACTAAGCAGTGTAAGCTGTAAATCAAGTATTGTGGTGAGATATAGCACCTAACAAAACTTTTAATAGGGTCTCTCTGTGTCTATCTCTGCCTCTGTAACACTCGGCAGCTACATTACAGTTTTGATGCAGGAAATATAAACCTACTTGTATAGACAGAGGTGTTGACAGGTGAACTCCGATACCCCCGGACTCCGACTGTGACCACAGCTATGGTGTAATTAGTCCCGGGTGTCAGACTCTGAAGGGTGATATTTGTTGTGTTACTTGTCACAGTCCAAGTGCCTGAAGAATTCCCATAGCTTATATTATAGGACTTATTCACACCAGTCATATTTACTGGCTCCATCCAGGATAATGTCAGGTTGTTTGTCCCAGTTGCATTAATGGTCAAGTATCTTGGTTGGGTTGGATCTGTGAAGGAGGATAGAGATATCAGCAGTCGGACATATACAGCATAAGATGTAAGAGGGGAAAATTGACCATCACAAAACTAAATGATATCCCTTTTGAACAGGCCCTGTCCATATGCCCATTGAAAGTATAGAAATACCAATGTGTATGGACTCTTGCTTGGGTCTCCCCTCTACGATCCAGTGCAGGGAGTCAGTGTAATGTCATCTAATGATACTCACATGTGGCCTCTGTCACTGGAGCAGATGTCTGGGTGTTCGGCCCACTGACCGTCTGTACAGTGACTGTATATTCTCTGCCTGGTAGTAATCCTGTGAAAGTCACTTCTGTGCCATAGATTTGTATTATGTTATTGATAGCTCCTGTTAGACTGACGATATAATAATCCAGGTTTCCTCCTGGGTGGCTCCATGTGACTCCAAGAGAATCAACCGAATTGTAATTATTCAGAGAGATGCTGGAAACTTGTGCAGGACTGAGGATAATACCACAGATCACAGACAGGTTAGTGATACAGCAGGTAAATTTATTATATCAGTAATAGGCCTCCAGCAGTAGAACGGCTACTTACTTGATATTTGAACATTTAAAATATTTGATAAAAAGTTTGCATAGAAAATACTTTAATATTTTGTTCGACCCCTGCAGCTACACCACTGTCCAGTATCACTCTCAGAGGCAGCAGCAGAATGGAGAGCATTTAAAAGCCGTACTAAGCAGTGCAAGCTGTGAATTCAGCACTGGGGTAAGATGTAGCACCTAATACAGTTTTAAACAGGGTCTCTCAGTGTCTATCTCTGCCTCTGTCACACTCTGCAGCTACATTGCAGTTTTGATATAGGAAATATGAACCTACTTGTATAGACAGACGCGCTTACAGGTGAACTCCGATACCCCCGGACTCCGACTGTGACCACAGCTATGGTGTAATTAGTCCCGGGTGTCAGATTCTGAAGGGTGATATTTGTTGTGTTACTTGTCACAGTCCAATTGCCTGAAGAATTCCCATAGCTTATATTATAGGACTTATTCACACCAGTCATATTTACTGGCTCCATCCAGGATAATGTCAGGTTGTTTGTCCCAGTTGCATTAATGGTCAAGTATCTTGGTTGGGTTGGATCTGTGAAGGAGGATTGAGATACCAGGAGTTTAAAATATACAGCATAAGATTTAATAAGGGAAAATTGGCCATAACAAATCTAAATGATATCCCTTTTGAACAGCCCCTGTCCATATGCCCCGTTAAAGTATAGAAATACCAGTGTGTATGGACTCTTGCTTGGGTCTCCTCTCTACGATCCGGTGCAGGGAGTCAGTGTAATGTAATCTAATGATACTCACATGTGGCCTCTGTCACTGGAGCAGATGTCTGGGTGTTCGGCCCACTGACCGTCTGTACAGTGACTGTATATTCTCTGCCTGGTAGTAATCCTGTGAAAGTCACTTCTGTGCCATAGATTTCCTTTGTGCTATTGATGGCTCCTGTTAGACTGACGTTATAATAATCCAGGTTTCCTCCTGGGGGGCTCCATGTGACTCCAAGAGAATCAACCGAATTGTAATTGTTCAGAGAGATGCTGGAAACTTGTGCAGGAACTGAGAATAATATCACAGATCACAGACAGGTTAGTGATACAACAGGTAACCCTTATAATATCAGTAATAGGCCTGCGGCAGTGGAACAGCTATTTGTTTGCTATGAGAACATTTTAGATGTGATAGTAGAAAGCGTGTATAGAAAAATATAAAACTGTAGCGACAAATACAATAAATAACTTGTAGAAGGAAACAGCATAAGATACAGCAGGAGGGATCTGAGGATGAAATGCACAGTGAGAGGGGGCAGGGTATTTTATTGTTTTAAATGTTATTTTACAAGTTAGATTTCTACAGCCCCGATTTTCTGTCGTGTTTATTCACATGTTGCAGTAAAATGGCAATTTTCTGAACAGTCTTCATTTACAGTCTGTATAAGTCCTGTACATAGCTGGCTGTGCTGCTGCTTCTGGCATAGATGCTAAGATCTTAAAGCGTCCAACTGCTTTCAGTTCAGGAGACTGATCTTTCAGCTTTATTCCTCATTGCATTAATAATGTTTTACTATGTATTTTGCCTTAGACTTAAAGGGGTTTTGCCATGATCTAATGTTGATGTGGGATCCTCCAAAATGGGTATTTAATCGCTTTTCTAAATATATATGATTATAAAAAGTGTAGCCTGTGAGAGCTACAGCCTGACTAAGATACCCTTAGTTTCCTGATGTTTACATTAGCTACAACCAGGAGGTGACGAGCTGATCTGGCCGCGCTTGCGTTGTTTGCACTTCTTATCTGATGGCAGGGCACATGAACCAGCTTTGAAGGGAGTGGGAGAAAAGAACCTGTGTCTTTTGTATAGAGAATCCACTGTTTGTAATGTAATTATCTGAGTAAACATACAGATGCTCCCTGGCTCCATGCTCAGCCCCCACTCCCCTGCAGCAGTCCATGAATGAACAAAAGAACGCTGCCTGCTTGGAACTTATCATCTCTCCTGAGCAGATAAGAAGGAGAAAACAAAACCCGTAGAGAGCTTGTGCACAATACAGTTATCCTCTGTGGATTAGCCAAACAATGTTTACTCAACTACAGAGACTAAGTATCAGCCTTGAGAGCGTGCATTGGAGGTGGAGCGATGACATCACAGAGGAGGTACTTGTTTTTTTAAACACAGAAACACAATGCTCCTTTTCTCAAGACTTTACATCAGAGTATCAGCCTGTTAGGTGAGGAAATCACTTCTTGGCAAAACCCCTTAAAGGCCTATTAGACCCTGTTTCGGGCAGGGTCAAATAAACTTCTGTGCATGGCAACCATTGGCAACCTATAATTACATTGTGTGGTGCCGATGGTTAGACAGAAGACCCCTCCTTCTGTCAATCACCTACATGACACAGCTGCTGTTCAGGTTGGCTTTTTCGCTTGCGTTCTTTGGGGCCTTAAGATTTGGAGAATTGGTTTCCCCGAGTAAGAACAAAGTGGGCGGTTTGCTCGCAAGGCATATTTGGGTGCAAGGTCAGTTTTTGGAATTTTGGATCAGAAGATCCAAGACGGATAATGAGGCGTCTGGGTGCGGTGGGTGGTTCGCTCATGTGCCCTATTCAATGTTTTCAGGCATATCGGGCCAGTTATTCGTTTTTTGGTGGCCCGTTGTTGCAACATGTGGATGGTTCCTTTTTGTCGAGGTATCAGTTTACGGCGGTAATGAGAAATTGCTCGTTGCGTCTGGGTTTTGATCCAGGGCAATTTGCATCGCATTCTTTTAGGATTGGGGCAGCGACCGAGGCTGCTCTCAATGGTCTAGGTGCTGAGATGGTCTAGCGCATTGGGAGATAGGAGTCCGATCGTTAACGATTGTACATTCGTCCCCATTTGGTTCAGGGTTATGAGTGCTAGTTATTATATACATATTATATATATATATATATATATATATATATATATATATATATATATATATATATATATATATATATATATATATATATATATATATATATAAATAAAAAAGGGGGAGAGTTTATTTCTTTTTGTGTTCTTGTTGTCTATTGTGGATGTTCGTTAGTCCTGTCTAGTTGGTTGAAAGGTTTTTGTTTTGTGTTCCTTCTTGTTTTCCCTTCACTTTGGTTTTATCTTTTCAGCGGGCGCCCCATGCCTAGTGTGGATACTGGGACATTCGTTTGTCCATTGGGGTGCCGTGCGGGCGGACATACGGCCGAATGGAAGGCAGTTAGGTCTGCCTCGGGACCAGGTGTTGGTGCGGTGGCTGGGTGTGCGAGGCCTCCTGTGGCGGCATGTGCTGTCGGAATTCCATCACTTCGCCAGCTGGGACAGGCAACCAGACATTGTAGTGTTCCATGTAGACGGGTACGACCTGGGAGCGAGGCCGTTAAGGGAGCTCATTCGGGATGTGCGGTATGACCTGCTTCGCTTATAGTCTGTGTTCCCAGAGCTGGTAACTGTGTGGTCACAGGTGGTGCCGAGACACTATTGGAGGCATGCTTTATCAGTATCCCGGCTTGACAGTGCCAGGGTTAGGTTTAACCGGGTGATTTCAGCTTTCGTGGCCCGGAAAGGAGGGGTATTTGTGAGACATCGGGATCTGGAACGTGAGGAAGGGAATTTTTGGAGGAGTGATGGGGTTCACCTTAACGACGTGGGTATTGACATGTGGACTCTAGGGATTCAAGAAGGAGTGGAGAGTGCGTTGGGGCTGTGGGGGGCGGCACATCCATGAGGTGTCATGGACGCTGGCTGTGGCGGTGTGAGGTCCTTGGGATTTGGTGACAGGGAGGTTCTGGGGAGCCAGATATGGTGACGGTTCCCAAAGGTTTGTTGAGGACATGGTTCTTGGTCTGGCGAATGTATGGGGGCTCGGCAGAGCGGATTTAAAGCTGGTATTTTCCGGATTTGCTTTGGTGCCCTCAAGCTAGGGGTGACGGCTGAGGGTAAAGGAGAGGAGAAAGGAATCAGGTCGCCAGACCGGGTAGTAGTGTTGTGGACCCAAGGACCTTCAGCCCCACATTGCAAACTTATGTTGGGCACTTTAATGGTTTTTTATATACAGAGTTTTATATATTTTATATTTATATATTTTGGAGTGTTGGTTATTACTGTTATTCCTATTTCTGTATGTTTTTCTTTGTTAATGAAAGGCTGCTGTGGCCAAATTATCCAAAATTAGTTGTTGTGTCATTTTTGGGAGTAAGTTGGGGGATGGGGGAGGGCTGCAAGCAGCAGGAATTATATGGGGTTGGGGGATGGTTAGAATGAGGAAGCATTAGGTGATGCGCAGAGTCAAGCACGGAGCCGGATGCGCGGCGCGCAGCCTAATGATGGGAGGCGCCGCATGACCCGGTGAGCCGTGGTGACGTCAGCCACTCTGTGGGCGGGGCATATTTAAACCGTGCCCTGTTGTAAGCGCGGGCAGACGCGGACAAGAGAGGAAGGAAATCCTACCCTCCTTCCCTTGATTTTGTTTTTTCTGGGGGGTGGGAGGTATATGGTCGGCTGGAGTCTTGTCACTGTGGCCCGGTTTGGGGCGGTGTGAGGTCCTTGGGAGTTGGTCACTGGGAGGTTCTGGGGAGCCAGATCTGGTGACGGTCCCCAAAGGTTTGTTGAGAACATGGTTCTTGGTCTGGCGAATGTATGGGGGCTCGGCAGGGCAGGGTCCCTGGGAGCCGGATTTAAAGCTGGTATTTTCCGGCTTTGCTTTGGTGCCCTCGAACTGGGGGTGACGGCTGAGGGTAAAGGAGAGGAGAAAGGAATCAGGTCGCCACACCGGGGTGGTAGTGTTGTGGACCCAACGATCTTCAGCCCCACATTTGCAAACTTATGTTGGGCACTTTAATGTTTTTTTATATACAGAGTTTTATATATTTTATATTTATATATTTTGGAGTGTTGGTTATTACTGTTATTCCTGTTTCTGTATGTTTTCTTTGTTAATAAAAGGCTGCTGTGGCCAAATTATCCAAAATTGGTTGTTGTGTCATTTTTTTGGGAGTAAGTTGGGGGTTGGAAGAGGGCTGCAAGCAGCAGGAATTATATGGGTTTGGAGGATGGTTAGAATGAGGAAGCATTAGGCGATGTGCAGGGTCAAGTCTGTATAACTCCTGTACATAGCTGGCAGTGCTGCTGCTTCTGACATAGTTACTTCAACACAACAATATTGTATACAGCGTATATTGATTCAACGCGTTGTCCAGGATCGGCTGTCCAGCCCAAAACTTCACTCAATTCAATAAATCATCTGGAACAACTTTAGCACGAGATTTCAATTTATCTTCATTTTATTTGGTCACTTGTAGTAGACTTATACCATATCACATTCAATAAATATATGCTTGAAACGTGCTTGCAACAACGTATTCTGTTAACAGTGACAAGGAATACAATATCAACAAAAACATGATGATAGAAAAATTCGTTGATAGAGGTTATTTGAGAAAACACATTACCAAAGTAGCAGAAGAAATAGGAAATCAATCTAGAAACACATTGAGAAGCAAAAAGAACATACAAAAAATACAAGAAAATATAGATTTCATTGCAGTATATGATGATCATGCTAGACTGGTTAAAAATACTATACTTAAATGGTGGAAGATTTTCCAATGCGATCAAAAGTTTGGCAAACTATTTATGGATAAAGCCAGATTTGTCTATCGTAGAGGACAAACTATTGGAAATATGGTGGTGCATTCAGATCTAAAACCTAAAATAACGAAACAGAGAGTGTTATGCACCACAAAAAGAGGTACTTATCCATGTCTAGGTTGCCAAAATTGTGGAGGAATAATAAAAGGTGAATATATCTGTCATCCTACAGAAGGGTATGAAAATTAAAAGCAGGGGCTTCTTTACATGTAACACGCTGAATGTTGTGTACATGTTGAAGTGCCCCTGCGGCAAAGCATATGTTGGACAGACCAGTCGCCAGATTAAAGTTAGACTTAATGAGCACCGCTCACACATTAGACTCTTTAAGACGAGACAAGGTGAGAGTAAAAAAGAACAGACCAAGAAATTTGGTGAAACATCTGTTAACGGAATACGTTGTTGCAAGCACGTTTCAAGCATATATTTATTGAATGTGATATGGTATAATTCTACTGCAAGTGACCAAATAAAATGAAGATAAATTGAAATCTCGTGCTACAGTTGTTCCAGATGATTTATTGAATTGTCTGACATAGTTACTGACAGCACACAGCTTCTGAATGATCTTTCAGTTCTTTCTCCCCTTCCTCATAAGGGGCTAATACACATTAGATAAAAATCCTCCAAACTAGACCACTGTTGGCCATTGTTGGAGATGTTGAAAACTTGTGCAGGAACTGAGAATAATATCACAGTTCACAGACAGGTTAGTGATACAACGGGCAACTCTCTTATGAGAACAGCAGTAGAACAGCTACTTACTTGATATTTGAACATTTAAAATATTTAATAGAAAGTTTGCATAGAAAATCTATTAATATTTTGTGCGACCCCTGCAGCTAAACCACTGCCCAGTAGCACACTCTCAGAGGCAGTAGCAGCAGTACTGAGCAGTGCAAGCTGTGAATCCAGCACTGGGGTAAGATGTAGCACCTAATACAGTTTTAAACAGGGTCTCTCAGTGTCTATCTCTGCCTCTGTCACACTCGGCAGCTACATTGCAGTTTTGATGTAGGAAATATAAACCTACTTGTATAGAAAGACGTGCTGACAGGTGAACTCCGATACCCCCGGACTCCGACTGTGACCACAGCTATGGTGTAATTAGTCCCGGGTGTCAGACTCTGAAGGGTAATATTTGTTGTGTTACTTGTCACAGTCCAATTGCCTGAAGAATTCCCATAGCTTATATTATAGGACTTATTCACACCAGTCATATTTACTGGCTCCATCCAGGATAATGTCAGGTTGTTTGTCCCAGTTGCATTAATGGTCAAGTATCTTGGTTGGGTTGGATCTGTGATGGAGGATAGAGATATCAGGAGTTGAACATATACAGCATAAGATGTAAAAGGGGAAAATTGACCATCACATTACTAAATGATATCCCTTTTGAACAGCCCCTGTCCATATGCCCGTTGAAAGTATAGAAATACCAATGTGTATGGACTCCTGCTTGGGTCTCCCCTCTATGAGCCAGTGCAGGGAGTCAGTGTAATGTAACCTAATGATACTCACATGTGGCCTCTGTCACTGGAGCAGATGTCTGGGTGTTCGGCCCACTGACCGTCTGTACAGTGACTGTATATTCTCTGCCTGGTAGTAATCCTGTGAAATTCACTTCTCTGCCATAGACTTGTATTATGTTATTGATGGCTCCTGTTAGACTGACGTTATAATAATCCAGGTTTCCTCCTGGGGGGCTCCATGTGACTCCAAGAGTATCAACCGAATTGTAGTTGTTCAGAGAGATGCTGGAAACTTGTGCAGGAACTGAGAATAATATCACAGATCACAGACAGGTTAGTGATACAACAGGTAAATCTATTATATCAGTAATAGGCCTGCGGTAGGAGAAGAGCTCCTTGTTTGCTATGAGAACATTTTAGATATGATAGTAGAAAGCGTGTATAGAAAAATATAAAACTGTAGTGACAAATACAATAAATAACTTGTAGAAGGAAACAGCATAAGATACAGCAGGAGGGATCTGAGGATGAAATTCACAGCAAGAGGGGGCAGGGTATTTTATTACTTTAAATGTTATTTTCCAAGTTACATTTCTGCAACCCCGCTTTTCTGTCGTGTTTATTCACATGTTGCAGTAAAATGGCAATTTTCTGAACAGTCTTCATGTACAGTCTGTATAAGTCCTGTACATAGCTGGCTGTGCTGCTGCTTCTGGCATAGATGCTAAGATCTTAAAGCTTCCAACTGCTTTCAGTTCAGAGAGACTGATCTTTCAGTTTTATTCCTCATTGCATTAATAATGTTTTGCTATGTATTTTGCCTTAGATTTAAGGCCTATTAGACACTGTTTGGGGCGGTGTCTAATAGACTTTGTGCATGGCAACCGTTGGCAACCTATGATGGCATTGTGTGGTGCCGATGGTTAGACAGAGGAAGACCCCTCCCTCTGTCAATCACGTACATGGCACAGCTGCTACTGGCCGTGGCATCTAGGGGACTAGCGGCTCTCTATGTCTATCTCTTACTCTGTCACACTTCCCAACTACATTACAGTTTTTATGTAAAGTCTGTATAACTCCTGTACATAGCTGGCAGTGCTGCTGCTTCTGACATAGTTACTGACAACACACAGCTTCTGGCTGATCTTTCAGTTCTTTTCCCCCTTCCTCATAAGGGGCTAATACACAATAGCTACAAATCCTCCCAACCAGGCCACTGTTGGCCATTTTTGGAGATGTTGGAAACTTGTGCAGGAACTGAGAATAATATCACAGATCACAGACAGGTTAGTGATACAACAGGTAACTCTTATAATATCAGTAATAGGCCTCCAGCAGTAGAACGGCTACTTACTTGATATTTGAACATTTAAAATATTTGATAGAAAGTTTGCATAGAAAATACTTTAATATTTTGTTCGACCCCTGCAGCTACACCACTGCCCAGTAGCACTCTCAGAGGCAGCAGCAGCATGGAGAGCATTTAAAAGCAGTACTAAGCAGTGCAAGCTGTGAATTCAGCACTGGGGTAAGATGTAGCACCTAATACAGTTTTAAACAGGATCTCTCTGTGTCTATCTCTGCCTCTGTCACACTCTGCAGCTACATTGCCGTTTTGATGCAGGAAATATAAACCTACTTGTATAGACAAACGTGCTGACAGGTAAGGTCCGATACCCCCGGACTCCGACTGTGACCACAGCTATGGTGTAATTAGTCCCGGGTGTCAGACTCTGAAGGGTGATATTTGTTGTGTTACTGTCACAGTCCAATTGCCTGAAGAATTCCCATAGCTTATACTATAGGACTTATTCACACCAGTCATATTTACTGGCTCCATCCAGGATAATGTCAGGTTGTTTGTCCCAGTTGCATTAATGGTCAAGTATCTTGGTTGGGTTGGATCTGTGAAGGAGGATAGAGATATCAGGAGTTGAACATATACAGCATAAGATTTAATGGGGGAAAATTGACCATTACAAAACTAAATGATATCCCTTTTGAACAGCCACTGTCCATATGCCCATTGAAAGTATAGAAATACCAGTGTGTATGGACTCTTGCTTGGGTCTCTGTGAAGGATGGAGTTAGGAAAGAGATAACTCCGAAGTTGTGCTGATATGGACATTGCGTGTTTGCCATCTGCAGGACAGCTATTCTGACAATAGGACACTAGTGCTAACTTGCTCTAGCCAGAGCGATAAGACATAGTTATACATTATCTTACTCTATGACGATGTGAGCAATTCTCAGAATGTATATAAGCTTGTGATCTGCAAATAAAGTGTAGTTGTGGTCTGGGCTCCAGGCATAGCTCATATGGTTAAGCACGATTGTTTCACTTGTGTTTGATTATATGAGCAATAGCAGACTGCAGCTGCTTCTAAATTATTTCCACTGCCGTACTGGTTCAGATAGAGTGTTTGATCACTCAGCTGGTGCCCTGAACAGGGACCGGAAACCATTCCAGCCGTACAGAAGGACGGGACACTTGGACACACTCAGCCGTGAAGGCGCAGTGTCTACTGGCCAGGTAAGAAAACACCTTTATGTTTCTTATGATTGTTTCTGTGCCTTCCCGTTGACTGTGTGATCCACGACCCGTCCCAGAAAGTACATATAGAGGTTGGTAATGTGTGGTCCTATTTGATAGACAAAGAACCCTGCCAGTCGGAGTGGATAGATGGTAGAGAATTGTGTGAATGTATGAGCTGTTCATTTATTTGCCAGATTAAGGAAGAGGATTGCCTAACTGAGACATGTCTGTGCTCTGAAAGGAGGGTCATGATCCCATGCTTAACCTCGGTAATACGGCAAACTAAGTAACAGTTGTATGTTGGGAAGTTGGAGAAGCGTATGTGTATAAGTCCCGTGACTGATTCTGATTGAACTACACCCTTGCATCCGAAAGGATGGGTGTATGGTGTGATAGTGAGGAATAACGGGACAAAAAGAGAAAGAACAAGAAAGCGATAGGAAGAAGGTCCAAAACTTTAGACACTAGCATGTTCGAAGAACTTCTAATCCTGATCCCAGTATTAGCCTTTGCTGTATACGTATGTTATAAGATATACAGGAGGCAAAGGGAAGGGCATACAGACCCCTGGAATATACTTCCTGCTTAAGAGAAAGCCATCTATATACAGATGTACAGTCTGGGTGGCAGGTTCATCCATTTTTCATGTAAACCACCCCCTATTTATGAAACATGGCTGGACCATTGTAAACTTGGCACTTCTTACCGTATGTTTCACCCATACACCCTAATAGATTGTAAGCTCTCACGAGCAGGGCCCTCACACCTTGTGTCTCATTTGTAAGTACTTTTAATGTGTAATGACTGTATGTTTACCCTTGAATTTGTAAAGTGCTGCGGAATATGTTGGCGCTATATAAATAAAGATTATTATTATTATTATTAAGGGGGAAGGAATAGGGATACGAAAAGTTCCCTTGCATAAGTCCCTCACAGGAGAGGATATATTCCCCATAAGCCACTTAAGACAAACGGGATGCAAGAATTGGTCAAGTGATAGATAAACCTGTACCACTTAGGAAGATACTTGAGAGTAAACATGGGTCTAAAGCAACCAAAGAGTTGAAACAGATTTTGAGGACCTTAGGCATGGAAGGAGAAAGAGCATTGGATCTCGATAGATGGCAGGAAACAATGGTGAATCTGAGCAGTGCTATTTATGATCATCATTGGGAAACACAGACTTTTTGTCTAGTATGTACAGCTAAGGAAGCTAAGAAGTGGGTGGAAGTATGATCTGCTTACCGGTGGATGGATTGTAAATAAGCCTCCACCCCCGTATATAGCCGCAGTTGGCCCCTCAGCCCCTAGCACAGTGCAGAGCCCGGAAGGGTGGACTTGTATATGTGGACAACAGAATCCTGATTGGAGGGACACTTGTGCGTGTGGACACCCTCGTCCGTACTCAAATGATAAAGATACTGACTTGTTGGCCTCCATCTTCACTAGAGTGTCCAGACAAATAGTAACGGGGCCACCAGAAGCAGATGGTCAGCCAGCAAACCTGGACCAAGTAATCCAGATAAGACACAATGACTGGAGGCCATGGACCCCGCCAGAGCAGATGTCCCTCATGCAGAACTGCCCTGACCCATTGATAAAGCCCCTCCCCTTTGGACATTATTTAGGACAGATCCAACCTAATTATAGGGCAACATGGCTTGACTTAGATGGACTCTGCAGAACTAAAATGATCCCAGGGATGTACCGTATTATGACAAGTGCGCTACAGCCTTATATGCCAGCAGGTGGAGATGGTCCCAGATCTGAGGAATCAGGGGTCACCTTTATGCAACACCTCGACCTGGTGTCAGGGACAACAGGACGAATGTGGGAGTACAGGAGTAACCCAACAGGGATCCACAGAAAGTGTACAAGCTTTCTTCCTTCAAATGGAAGATCATTGGGCTGATGAAAATTTTGACATGACACAAATGGGACCCCAGAGAATGTTTTGTAGGGCATCCATGGACGGTCTAAGGGCCGACATACAAACTAGACTAAAGAAAGCGGAGCAGTCCCTGATTGGCGTAATTGGCATGACCGTACTCGACTTCTACAATTAGCGAAGGGTATTGAGGCTGACTTAAAGGAAGCCAAGGCACCCAAGAAGGCAGTGTCAGCCACCATTTTAGAAAATCCAAATCTAATTAAGCCATCAATGTCAAATCGCCAAAAGAAACGATTTACTTGTTACAATTGTGGGAAACCAGGGCATATTCGTAGAAATTGTAGAATGACACCCCAGTCGCAGAATACCCTGCAGCAGGACCAAAAGGACCCCCAATGACGAGATGATAGCCCCGTATCCTTGATTGCAGCCTCCAGTCCCATAGAGGCACCAGGCCCTTCTCTTACCATACCATTGACTTTTGGCGAAGGACGGACTGCTAAATTTCTCATCGACACTGGGGCTAGTAGATCAGTCGTCAACATAGACCCTTTGGTCCCAGAGGATATATCCTCGGATTCTATTGTAGTCTCAGGATTTGATGGAACAGAGTCCAGACTATTTCTCACAGAACCTATGAAGTTCAAACTAGGGGGATTCACTACCTTGTCCAGATTTTTAATTTCCCCTGAAGCTCCAATATGCTTATTGGGCTCTGACATCTTGTCTCAGTTATGTAGTTCGATATCCTACACCCCGGATGGAGGTGTCACTTTTGCTGCCAGTATGCCAGAAGCTGCACTTTGCAGTCTATTGGCTTTTGAGGCTGAGCAGGAAATAGCTCCACAGGATCTTACTGTCTGTGAAGCGTACCTACGATGCGTGCCAAGTACCCTATGGGCCCAATCAAAAACAGATATAGGACTCCTACCTGTCACACCTATTAGTATCCAACTGAAACCAGGTGTGACATTACCCCGGCTCAAACAATACCCATTGAGCGCTGCACAAGAGTTCGCAATAGGGGAACAGATAGGGAGCTATCTAAGGTCAGGAGTCCTAAGAGAAATCCAATCATCAGTGAACACACCTCTGTTCCCAGTGAGGAAAAAGACCAGTGAAAAAGGTGCCCCCCACTATAGGCTAGTGCATGATCTAAGGGCAGTAAATGCAATTGTGCAGGCACTTACTGCAGTTGCACCTAATCCACATACTTTACTGGCACAAATACCCAGTACCAGTACTCACTTCACGGTGATAGATCTTAGTAATGCCTTTTTTTCAGTGCCAGTTGCCGAAAGTTGTCAGTACTTGTTTGCTTTCACCTTTAAAACCAAACAATATGCTTGGACCAGGCTCCCACAGGGGTGGATTCATTCACCCACTTTGTATTCAGCAGCATTGAGGGAAGTACTGGACAAATGGGAGCCCCCACCTCTGGTGATATTAATTCAGTATGTGGATGATCTTTTAATATGCTGCCCATCAGCAGACGTTTGTCTGGAAGCTACGTTAGATCTTCTCTGCTTCCTGGCAAAGCATGGATGCAAGGCATCCAGAGAGAAATTGAAATTTTGTAGGACCACTGTGGTTTTTCTCGGCCATTGTTTGTCCCAAGGTATTAGACACCTTACCCCTGACAGGAAACAAGCCATAATGACAATCCCACTGCCCAGAACTATCAATAAACTCCGAACCTTTTTAGGCCTCATTTCTTATTGTAGACAGTGGCTGTCAGATGCTTCACAACTTCTGCAGCCCTTATTCGATTGCCTTAAGACTGTCCCATTTCAAATGAGCAAGGAAGCAATAGACGCCTTTGAAGCACTAAAGACTAAAGTGTGTTCTGCTCCGGCATTAGGCCTCCCTAATTATGAACTACCTTTTTCCCTTTACCTCACTGAAAGGTTAGGCCATGCTACAGGAGTTCTCACGCAGAAGCACGGACCCAGGAATAGGCCGGTAGCATACTATTCCGCCAAACTCGATCCAGTAGCGCAAGGAGCTCCGTCTTGCGTTCGTGCCGTAGCGGCTGTTGCGGTATTGGTGGATAAATGCTCTGAAATAGTGTTAGACAACCCCTTGGACATATACACTCCACATGATATTTCTGGTATTTTGAACCAGGTCCAACCAAAACACATTTCTATGGCCAGACAATTGCGATTACAGTGTGCTCTCCTGATGCCTCCCAATATTACCTTTTGTCGTTGCACCGGGTTGAATCCAGCTACTCTTCTCCCGATTGAGGAGCAGGATTCAACAGGGGGGAATAAGGATGAGGTATCTGTCATCTCCACTGACCATGACTGCCTCCAACTAATGGAGCAGGAGACAGCAGGTCTTGATTCAGTTGTAGATTACCCACTACAGAACCCTGAATTTGAATTTTTTGTTGATGGGTCTCGATATATGGGGGAGGATGGCAAATTCTGTACAGGGTATGCTATTGTGACCCAACATGAGACTGTCAAGGCAGGCCGATTGTCACCTCATGTCTCAGCCCAGGAAGCCGAACTCACTGCGCTCACAGAGGCTCTTGCAATGGCAGAGGGTAAGGAGGGGAATACTTACACAGACTCCGCCTATGCATTTGGGGTTGCACATGATTTTGGTCCCATCTGGAAGGCCAGGAATTTTCTTACAGCAGCAGGTACACCTGTGCGACACGCAGAGTGCATAAAAAAATTATTTGAGTACCTCAAGCTCCCTAAGAAGGTGGGGATAATTAAAATTAAGGCTCATTCGAGGGCCAACTCAGAAGAAGCAAAGGGAATGAGAGGGCAGATCGGGCAGCTAAAGAGAAGCCAGACAGGGACAAGAGCACATAGCCCTTGCACAAGAAAACAGTGCCCCTGAACCAACCACAGAGGCTTTGAAGACATTCCAGAATTAGGCCTCAAGGGAGAGAGGAACCTCTAGGTGAAGCAGAGTGCCAGCCTAAGCGACAGGCTATGGGGGGATGGGACGAGGCTCTGCCTCACCCGAGCTTGGTTTCCTATGATGGCCACCCTTAGCCACCTGCCCACTCATTTGGGAAAGAATGCCATGATAGAATTAGTCAACAAACAGTGGATAGCTCCTGGTTTTTCCACTATGGCCACAAGGTACTGCTCCTCTTGCCAGACGTGTCTTGAAAATAACCCTGGACAGGTGGTTAAGACCCCTGTCAAGCATACCCCAAAACCATTGTATCCCTTTCAGTGAGTGCAGATTGACTACATACAGCTTCCAAAGGTTGGGACCTATGAGTATGCATTAGTCTGCATAGACGTGTTCTCAGGTTGGCCCGAAGCCTACCCCATTGCTAAAGCCACAGCAAAGGCCACCGCAAAAAAACTAATGACCGAAGTCTTTTGTCGATATGGCCTTCCTGAAGTAATTGAATCAGACCGAGGTACCCATTTTACTGGAGAGATTATGCAGCATGCTATGAGTATGCTAGGGATTACACAAGCCTTCCATACTCCCTACCATCCCCAATCTTCAGGGAAGGTGGAAAGACTCAATGGGACTTTGAAACTGAAAATTCAAAAGGCAATGCAGGAATTGAACAAACCATGGACAGAATGTTTGCCATTGGCATTATTCTCGATTAGGTACACTCCTAAGCCCCCTTTAGGATTATCACCCTATGAAATTCTATTTGGGAGTGCACCAAGGTTGGGTTTATATTTTCCACAGACCCTCCAACTGCAATGTGATTCACTGACTTCATATGTGCAGGCCTTGCAAAAACATTTGAATAAGGTGCATAACTCTATATTTTCTTCCATTCCAGACCCGGATGCAGACACGGGCACACATGATCTGCAACTAGAGACTATGTAATGCTAAAGAAACATGTCCGAGGAGCTTTGAGTATATGATTTGAAGGTCCATTCCAAGTGTTACTAACTACTAGTACTTCGGTAAAACTGGAAGGAAAACCCAACTGGATACATGCCAGTCATTGTAAGAAGGTTTTAAGACAAAAAGAGTAAAGGATGCCGTGGAGTGTCTTCTGGTTATTGATCTCCGTAGTGGAGGGGTGGAATAGGCTGAATAATGATGAACCAGATGAAAATAAGCTAATTAGCAGATACCTTAAACGTTACTGATTGCTGAATATGCACTCATTCCCGTCTCACTGCCGCCAGCATACCATACTTAGCTATCCCAGTAACAATGAAAGAAATAATGGGATGGGATAAGTGTTTTAACTCTTTAGCCACTAATGATACTAAGTATAAGAGGATGTGGAACACGTCAGTACCTATTCCCATAGTGGGATGGGTGAGTCTTCCATGGTGGCAGGGTAATCTGACTGGGCATACTCAGCACTTACAATACCTAACTTACAATGGAGGGGTATGGGTGCCCCGAAATAAAGTAAGCCTCACAAACCTAGGGTCGATTCCAGAGGAAGGGATACAAATTAGCTTTGGGAGGACAAGTGACACTGCTGACGAATTTAATCCTCCTTCTTGAGCGGAAACTGCATAATAGCACTTGGGAATATGCAGGAATCTTCTCGGAGGGTAATGACGCAAAGTGTGAGTCTCACATGGGAAACCTAAAATGTAACGAAGCAGCAGAATTAAGTAAGGGTGAGGAAACTTGTGACATCCCTGCGGCTGGGTATTGTAGTCCTCTAGGCCAAAAGCCTGGTTGGTGCCTGCTGAACAACGCTTCTAAGTTTATAGATTTGGTTCATCGCTTGATATTACAACATTCTGCTATATTGGATTTGCCACCCAATACCTTCTGGGTATGTGGACAAAATGCATATAAATGGCTACCGGTAGGGGTAAAGGGTACTTGTACTCTGGGTAGATTAACTCCCTTAGCTACCTTTTTGGTTAATACAAGCTGATTTAAGAACCGCTGGAATACCTAGACATACATTATATCGAAGATCTGCCGATAACAAACCACGACCTAATGGTAGGCCCCACAGTGCAGATGGGACTAAGGAACAAAATATTTAGCACCCTAACATTATACCCCGTGGTTATGCAGACTTGGGATAAACTAGTCGAAGCCACCAATTATCTAGATGATGAAATATATAAAGTCCTACAAATACAAAACACGACAATCCCTCTCCAGAACCAATTGATAGTAGTAACTAATCAACACACATTGGTTCTAGATTACCTTACGGCAGCCGATGGGGGTATATGCCAGGTGATAGGAAGTACATGCTGCCATTATATAGATCCTGAAGGCAACCTATAGGCAGCCAGAAGATTACAAGAAATAGGCAAATTACGAGAGGTTTATGAGAAGGAAAATGCAAAAAATAAGAATTTATGGGGGGGAAACACATTCTCCTTCATAAAAACCGAGCTAACTGGTTTAAGGGAATTTTGGTTGGATAAAGGGGAAATGATTCAGGTTGGACACAAATTTTCTTCTATTACAGTATTGTAGTGTTTAAAGTGTTTTGTTTGCAAGTGTCAAAATTATGAAGAATTGTGGAAAACCCATATGAAGGTTACTGACGAGTGACTATAGTGTCGGAACTAAAACCTTTTATTTTTTCAATTCTTTTATAAAAATATCTGTGATCCGATTGAACTCTTTATCAAGTCTTCTTTTTGGGGGGATGCTGGAGGAGTATTGGGGGGACGATGGTTTTAGCTAAATATTCTCGGGCAATCCTTTGGGTTGGGGACACCTGAAGAACTTCAGTTACCCACCTTGGTTAGGATCCAGATCTGTAAGAGTTAAAAGGGGGGAACTGTGAAGGGGGGGTAGGAAAGAGTTAACTTCAAATTTGTGTTGGACAATGTGTGTTTGATTACAGGACAGTATTTGAAAAAGGGACACTAGTGCTAACTTGTTCTGCCCGCGCAAAAAAGCATAGTTATACATTCTTCTCTAGCGATGTGACAATTCTCAGAATGCATATAAGCTTGTGATCTGAAATTTAAAGTGTAGTTGTGGTCTGGGCCCCGGGCATAGTATAGGGTTTTTAAGCCGATTGTTTCACTTTTGTTTGTTATTGAGCAATAGCGACTGCAGTGTTCCAAAATTTTTTCCACTCCCCGTTTGTTCAGATTTGGCTAAGTATCATCCCCCCTCCATGACCCGGAGGGAGTCGGTGAAATGTATCAAATGATATACATGTGGCCTCTGTCATGGACAGATGTCGGGGTGTTGGGCCCACTGACCGTCGTACAGTGACTGTATTTTCTCTGCCTGGGAGAAATCTGTAAAAGTCATTCTGTGCCTAGATTTCCTTGTCTTTTGATGGCTCCTGTTGACGAGTTATAAAATCCAGGTTTCCTCCGGGGGGGGCTCCAGTGACTCCAAGGAATAACCGAATTGTAGTTGTTTAGAGAGATGTGGAAAAATTGTGCAGGGAAAGAGAAAATATCACAGATCACAGCAATGATACAACAGGGGAAAATCTTTAATTCAGAATAGGCGCGCAGGGGAACAGCTACTTGTTTGCTAGAGAAATTTTTGATCGTGTAGAAAAATGGTTTTAAAAAATATAAAACTTAGTGACAAATACAATAAAAATTGTAGAAGGAAACATCATAAGATAAGCAGGATGGATTGAGGGTGAAAAGCACAGTGAGAGGGGGGGAGGGTTTTTTATTGTTTTAATGGTATTTTACAAGTTAGATTTCACAGCCCCCCTTTTTTTGTCGTGTTTATTCATATTTGCAGTAAAATGAAATTTTGAACATTTTTCTGTACTCGATAAGTCCTGTAAATAGCTGGGTTTTGCTGCTGCTTCTGGAAAAATGCTAAGAACTCAAAGCTTCCAACTGTTTAGTTAGAGGCTGATCTTTCAGCTTTCTTCCTCCTTGCATTAATAATGTTTTGCTATGTATCTTGCCTTTGACTGAAGGCCTATTAGACCCTGTTTGGGGCAGGGTCTAATAAACTTTGTGCATGGCAACCATTTGCAACCTATAATTGCATTGTGTGGTGCCGAGGGTTAGACGAAAAACCCCCCCTCGTCAACACCAACATGAACAGCTGCACGGGGCCAGGATTTGAGGAACCCACAGCGCACTCTTTTGGATGAAATTTTACCTAAATTTCAAAATGTACTCGTAGGAGCCTTGCAAAGTGAAAAGGATTTGAGCCAAACCAAAAAGTTCAGACAAAGCTTTTTTGGGGAAAATTGCCCTCATCAGTGCAGTTTAAACTTCTGGCTTTTGGGGGTGAGAGGGGGAGAGATTTTCCCCCTTCAACCACTATGCCTCTCCCCCACCAAACAAATTCTAAGCTGCACGATAGGGCAATTTACCCCAAAACAGCTGCCCTGCATCTGAACTTTACTAGTTTGGCCCCCAAATCCTTTTCATTTTGAAAGGGCCCCTACGACTACATTGTGATTTGAGGATAATTTACACCCAATAATGCGCTGGGGAGTTCCCACTCTTTTCCCCATAACCTATATCCTTACTCTGTCCCCTTTCCCCATCTACAAACATTTTTTTTTAAAGTCTGTATAAATCCTTACACATTGGCATGCTGCGCTTCTTTTGGGATAGTTGCGACAGCACACAGCTTTTGGCTGATCTTTTAGTTCTTTTTCCCCCCCTTTCCCCATAAGGGCTAAAAACATTAGTAAAAACCTCCAAAAAAAGGCCACTATTGCCATTGTTGGGAGTTGGAAACTTGTGCAGGAAATGAGAAAAAATATCACAGATCACAGACAGGTTAGTGATAAAACGGTAACTCTCTTATTAGATCGTAATTGTTTAAAAAACATTTTAAAATATTTAATAGAAATTTGCAAAGAAATATTTTAATGAAAAAAAAGTAGCAGTTTAACCCTTCCCATGCACCCCTCAGCTAAA
This sequence comes from Phyllomedusa bahiana, assembly GCA_025379985.1. Lineage (NCBI taxonomy): Eukaryota > Metazoa > Chordata > Amphibia > Anura > Hylidae > Phyllomedusa > Phyllomedusa bahiana. The sequence continues at coordinate 64,881 of JAODAL010012158.1, read as the reverse complement.
CCACTGCCCATAGCACAATCTCAGACAACAGCAGCAGCATGAGCAGTGCAAGCTTGAATTCAGAGGGGGGAAAAGAGTAACCTAATACTTTTTTTAAACAGGGTCCTCAGGTCTATTTGCCCTGTACACTCTGCAGCACATTGCGTTTTGATAAGGAAATATAACCTACTTGTATAGACGACCGTTACGGGGAACTCCGATACCCCGGACTCCGACTGTGACCACGCTAGGGTGAAATTTGTCCCGGGTTGCAACTCTAAAGGGGGTGATTTTTGTTTTTTACTTGTCAAGCCCCAATTTGCCTGAAGAATTCCCTAGCTTATATTATAGGACTTATTCACCCCACCCATATTTACTGCTCCATCCGGATAATGTCAGGTTGTTTGTCCCGGGTTCTTTAATGGTCAATACTTGGTTGGGTTGGATCTGTGAAGGGGGATAAGTATCAGGATCGGAATATAAGCATAAGATTAAAAGGGGGGGAAAATTGCCCTTTAAAAAATAAAATGATACCCTTTTTGAACAGCCCCGTCCAAATCCCCATTGAAAGTATAGAAAACCAATGGTATGGATCTTGCTTGGCTCCCCTCTACGATCCAGTGCAGGAAGTAGTGTAATGTAATCAAAATGTACTAAAAATTGGGGCCCTCTGTCACTGGAGCAGATGTCTGGGTGTTCGGCCCCTGACCGTCTGTACAGTGACTTTTAAATTTTCTCCCCGGGTTAATCCTGTGAAATTCACGTTGTAGTAAATTCAATTGTGAAATTTTGATTCAATTTGTTGACTCCTGTTGACTGACTTTTAAAATAATCCGGGTTTCCTCCTGGGAGCCCATGTGATTCCAAGATATAAACCCGAATTGTGTTTTTCAGAGAATGCTGGGAAACTTGTTTGCGGAACGAGAAAAAAAAGATCACAGAAGGGTTTTAGTAACAACAGGTAACTTTTATAATATCGAAATTTGCCTGCGGTGGGAAACGGCTACTTGTTTGCAAAGAGAACATTTTAATAGAAGTAGAAAGCGTGTAAAGAAAAATATAAAATGTAGTGACAAATACAATAAAAAAACTTGTAGAAGGAAACAGCATAAATACCAGGAGGATTGAGGATGAAATGACAGTGAGAGGGGGGCAGGGTATTTTATTGTTTTAAAGTTTATTTTACAAGTTAATTTCTACAGCCCCGATTTTTTTGTCTTTTTATTTACATGTTGCAGAAAATGGCAATTTTTTTGAACAGCTTTATTTTTCATCTGTAATAAGTCCTGTACATACTGGCTTGCTGCTGCTTTGGGATAGATCAAATCTTTAAAAAACTTCCAACTGCTTTCAGTTCAGAGAGCTTTTTTTTTCAGTTTTTTTTCCTCATTGCATTAAAATTTTTTTGCTTTGTTTTGCCTTAGATTTAAGGCCCATTAGACACTGTTTGGGGCGGGGTCTAAATAGACTTTGTGCATGGCAAAAACCCTTGGGAACCTAATGGCATTGTGTTTGGTGCCATGGTTAGACAGAGGTGAAACCCTCCCCCCGTCAATAAAAGTACATGCACAGCTGCTCTGGGCCCTGGCATCTAGGGGGACTACGGGCCCTATGTCATCTCTTACTCTGTCACACTTCCCAACTAACATTACAGTTTTTATGTAAAGTCTGTATAAACTCCTGTACACAGCTGGCAGTCGCTGCGCTTCTGACATAGTTACTGACAGCACACAGCTTCTGGCTGATCTTTCAGTTCTTTTCCCCCTTCCTCATAACGGGCTAATACACATTAGATAAAAATCCTCCAAACTAGGCCACTGTTGGCCATTGTGGGAGATTTTGGAAACTTGTGCAGGAACTGAGAATAATATCACAGATCACAGACAGGTTAGGGACACAACAGGTAACTTTGTTATATCAGTAATAGGCCTCCAGCAGTAGAACGGCTACATACTTGATATTTGAACATTTAAAATATTTGCTAGAAAGTTTGCATAGAAAATACTTTAATATTTTGTGCAACCCTTGCAGCTACACCACTGCCCAGTAGCACTCTCAGAGGCAGTAGCAGCAGCATGGAGAGCATTTAAAAGCAGTACTAAGCAGTGCAAGCTGTGAATTCAGCACTGGGGTAAGATGTAGCACCTAATACAGTTTTAACCCCTTAACCCGAACGCCTGAAAAGTAGTTAATGACCACAACATTTTTTTAGTTTTTGCCTCCTTGCGTTTCAACAGCTGTAACTTTTTTATTTTTTCAATGACGCAGTTATATTAGGCCTCGTTTTATTTGAGACGAGTTTGTACTTTATTGGGGAATAGTTTAAGTTCACTTATAAATAATTGCAGAATTTTTTTTTATTTTTTTAAAGGTTTTTTGTTTTTTTACATTTTCTTTTACACCATTCACATTTCACACTTAATAACATGTTAGATTAATTCTACAGGTTATTACGGTCGTGTGGATATCTAATATGTGTAAGGGTTTTTTTTGTGTGTAATGTATGCACAATTATTTTTTATTAAATATTTATTTTTATTTTATTATTTATTTTTTATTCTTCTTTTTTTACACTTTTTTTGTTTTTTACTTTGTTTTTTTAATCCCCTGAAGGAAGAACTGTTTTACTTTTTTTTTTTACACTTCGTAATGTATTAGCATATTCATATATGCTAATACACTATAACCTCTGTCACTTTGACACAGGCAGTGATCTGGACAGCACACAGTGCGTCCTGGTCACTGGCTTCATACACAGACAGCTCTGGGGCCACTCTAGGTCCCCAGGGCTGACTGTGCAGCCTTTCCCCGACCTCTGTCGGGTCACCGGGTGTTCCGATCACCCGTCAGAGCAGGGGAAACCCTTTGATTGTGCTGCGGTAACGCACTGCCGCAATCAAAGGGTTAAAGCATTGGGTTGCGGAGGTTTCCTCCGCCCCCTGGTGCTTGCAGGAGATGCTCTGGGATTAGGCCTGTGTGTTACAGCCTCGATCGCAGCGCAGCTGCAGCGCCGGGCGCCGCAAACTCCGAAGTCTGCAGCAGACGAACGACCCACACCAGCCGACGTCAAAAGTCGGCGGGCGGTCGTTAAGAAGTTAAACAGGATCTCTCTGTGTCTATCTCTGCCTCTGTCACACTCTGCAGCTACATTGCAGTTTTGATATAGGAAATATAAACCTACTTGTATAGACAGACGTGCTGACAGGTGAACTCCGATACCCCCGGACTCCGACTGTGACCACAGTTATGGTGTAATTAGTCCCGGGTGTCAGACTCTGAAGGGTGATATTTGTTGTGTTACTTGTCACAGTCCAATTGCCTGAAGAATTCCCATAGCTTATACTATAGGACTTATTCACACCAGTCATATTTACTGGCTCCATCCAGGATAATGTCAGGTTGTTTGTCCCAGTTGCATTAATGGTCAAGTATCTTGGTTGGGTTGGATCTGTGAAGGAGGATAGAGATATCAGGAGTCGGACATATACAGCATAAGATGTAAGAGGGGAAAATTGACCATTACAAAACTAAATGATATCCCTTTTGAACAGCCCCTGTCCATATACCCATTGAAAGTATAGAAATACCAATGTGTATGGACTCTTGCTTGGGTCTCCCCTCTACGATCCGTGCAGGGAGTCAGTGTAATGTAACCTAATGATACTCACATGTGGCCTCTGTCACTGGAGCAGATGTCCTGGGTGTTCGGCCCACTGAACCGTCTGACAGTGACTGTATATTTCTCTGCCTGGTAGTAATCCTGTGAAATTCACTTCTCTGCCATAGATTTGCCTTGTGCTATTGATGGCTCCTGTTAGACTGACGTTATAATAATCCAGGTTTCCTCCTGGGGGGGCTCCATGTGACTCCAAGAGAATCAACCGAATTGTAATTGTTCAGAGAGATGCTGGAAACTTGTGCAGGAACTGAGGATAATATCACAGATCACAGACAGGTTAGTGATACAACAGGGAACTCTCTTATAATATCAGTAATAGGCCTGCGGCAGGAGAACAGCTACTTGTTTGCTATGAAAACATTTTAGATATGATAGTAGAAAGTGTGTATAGAAAAAAATTAAACTGTAACGACAAATACAATAAATAACTTGTAGAAGGAAACAGCATAAGATACAGCAGGAGGGATCTGAGGATGAAATTCACAGCAAGAGGGGGCAGGGTATTTTATTACTTTAAATGTTTCTGAACAGACTTCAAGTACAGTCTGTATAAGTCCTGTACATAGCTGGCTGTGCTGCTGCTTCTGGCATAGATGCTAATATTTTAAAGCTTCCAACTGCTTTCAGTTCAGAGAGACTGATCTTTCAGCTTTCTTCCTCCTTGCATTAATAATGTTTGCTATGTATTTTGCCTTAGACTTAAGGCCTATTAGACCCCATATGGGTAGGGTCTAATAGACTTCTGTGCATGGCAACCATTGGCAACCTATAATCGTATTGTCTGGTGCTGATGGTTAGACAGAGGAAGATCCCTTCCTGTGTCAATCACTTACATGACACAGCTGCTACTGGCCATGGTATCTAGGGGACTAGGGTCTCTCTATGTCTATCTCTTACTCTGAAAGGGGAACATCTCTCCTTGAGAAGAGCACCGAAGGAATTGCATGTAGAGTTATGTATTGCCTTTTCGCCCTCTACTAAGCGTCTGCATATCACAAGGCATTATGGGCACATGAGAGATACTGGCTTGGCTAAAATCCTTTTTGCTTCCTCAAGACCCAGTGGGTCAAAAGCAAATTGAGGATTTGTTACATCCAACAGAGGGCGCTTTGGGCTTCTTAGCCCCTCTCCCATAATGCCTTCTGATAACTCTTACTCTGTCACACTTCCCAACTACATTACAGTTTTTATGTAATGTCTATATAACTCCTGCACATAGCTGTCTGTGCTGCTGCTTCCGGCATAGTTGCTGACAGCACACAGCTTTTGGCTGATCTTTCAGTTATTTTCCCCCCTTCCCCAAAGGGGGGGTAAAAACCATTAGAAAAAAAATCCCCCCAAAACTAGGCCTCTTTTGGCCATTGTTGGAGATGTTGAAAACTTGTTGCGGGAAATGGAATAATATCACAGTTAACGGGAACGGGTTTTAGGGGGATAAAAACGGGCAACTTCTTATGGGGAACTCCCGGGGTAAAACAGCTACTTACTTGATTTTTTTAAAAAATTTAAAAAATTATTTAATAGAAAGTTTGCTTTAGAAAATACTTTTAATTTGAAATAAGTTTGCATGGGGTAAACTGCTTTATCAGGAACCCTTCCCAGTACACCCCTCCCACCAAGCTCCCTTTTTTTCAAAAGGCAGCAGCAGCACCCCAGTATTTGAGCAGTGCAAGCTGTAAAGGGGGGGAAGTTTGTAGCCCCTATACATTTTTAAAACCCAGAGTCTCTGTCAATCTTGCCTTGTCACACTCTGCACTACTTTGGGCATTTTTGAAAATAGGAAATAAAAAAACCCAAAAAAACCTTTGTATAAAACGCGTGCGGGACAGGGTGAACCCCGATCCCCCCGGATTTTCCGGGCCCTTGTGACCATAGTTTTTGGTGAAATTTTATCCCGGGGTTTTAGCTTGAAGGGTGTATTTGTTGTGTTTTTTCTTGTAAACAGCCCAAAGAGTTTTGGAAAAATTTCCCCATAGTTTATTTTTAAAAAGGATTATTCACCCCAGTCATATTTAATGGCTCCCCCCGGATAATGTAAAAATGTTTGTCCCAAATTGTTTTAAAATGGTCGTGTTTCTTGGTTGGGGTTGGATCTGTGCAGGGGGAATAGAAATGGGAAGTAAAGAAATTTGGACATTATACAAAATTTTTTTTTTTTGGGTAAAAAAATTTACAAATCACATTCAAATGATGCCCTATTTGAAAAAAAAAAAACCTCAAGTGGTTTTGAAAAAATCCAGGGGGGGGTTCTTCCTGCTTGGGTCCCCCCTCTGTGACCCTTTGGGGGGAGTCAGGAAATGAAAATCTAATGATACTAATGTGGCCTTGTCACTGGAGAGAATTTTTCCCTTTTGGGGTGTTGGGGCCACTGCCCGTCTGTACAGTGATGTATATTCTTGTGGTAGTAACCTGTAAAAATTCATTTTTTGTCCCAAATAGATTTCCCCTTGTCCCTATTGATGGCCCCTGTTGGGGTTCCTTGACGTTTTAATTTAAATTCCAGGTTTCCCCCTTTGGGGGGCTCCATGTGATCCAAGGAATCAACCGAATTGTAATTGTTCGGGAAGATGCTGGGAAACTTGTGCGGGAAAAAGAGGTTTAATTCACAGATCAAAGACAGGTTATTTGATACAACGGGAACTCTTTTAAATATCGGGTAAATGGCCTGCGGCAGGGGAACAGCACTTGTTTGTTATGGAAAACATTGTTTTTTATTTATAGTAGAAAAAAAAAAAAATTTCACTTTTATTGGGAAAAAAGAACAATAAAAAAAGGAAATCTGAAGATAAAATATACAGAAAAAGGGGTCAGGGTATTTATTTTTTTTTTTAATTTTGTGGGGTTTTTGAAAGTTAGGTTTTTTACAGTTTGTTCTTATTAAAAATTTTGTATTCCCATGTTTTTGGGGGAATGCATTCAATTAAATTTCAAGACAAACCCTGACAGCAATGTGAAAAATACCCCCAATAAAAATTTGTTTTTCTATTTCCCCTTTTTCCCTTTTTTTAAAAGATGCTTTTGTACACCTTTGCATTTGGTTTTTGTCTTTTTTTTTTGTTTCCCAAAAAAATTTAAGCAATTTTCCTCAAAACTGTTTTATTTTGCCCCCTGAAAAAAACCCCGGGGGTAAATAGCGGGCCGGGTCCCTGGCTTCTTCTCCACACTTGCGGAAACTCTCTGTTCTTTTGGCTCTCTTCCTCCTTTTAAAGGAACTTATACACATTAGCTAACAATCCTCCAAACAGTGTCATCAGGATCGGCCCATAATCCAATGTGTATAAGAGCCAAAACCCCTTCCCGGGATTGCCAGGTTTTAAACAGTACAAAATGGCCAAAATTTTAAATTTTGGGGGACCAGTTTTTTCCCTTTCCCCAGGCCCCCCATTTTTTTAAACTTTCAGTTGTTTCTGGCAAAGCGGGTAGGAAAAGGGTTTGGTAGGTTTCCATACACAGTGTGAGCAAACACACACAAAAAAGGAATCCTGCCACCTTCTCTCTGTAGCACATCCTCAGAAACAACTTGGAGGACATTATAGAGCAGTACTGAGCAGTGCAATCTGTGAATCCAGCATTGGGGTGAGATATAACACTTACTAGAGCTTTCAGCAGAGTCTCTCTCTGTCTGTCTCTGCCTCTGTCACACTCTGCAGCTACATTACAGTTTTGATGAAGGAAATATAAACCTACTTGTATAGACAGACGTGCTGACAGGTAAACTCCGATACCCCCGGACTCCGACTGTGACCACAGTTATGGTGTAATTAGTCCCGGGTGTCAGACTCTGAAGGGTGATATTTGTTGTGTTACTTGTCACAGTCCAAATGACTGAAGAATTCCCATAGCTTATATTATAGGACTTATTCACACCAGTCATATTTACTGGCTCTGTCCAGGATAATGTCAGGTTGTTTGTCACAGTTGTGGTAATGGTCAAGTTTCTTGGTTGGGTTGGATCTGTGCAGGAAGATAGAAATAGAAGTCAGAATTTGGACATATACAACATTATATTTAATAGGGTAAAATTTACTATCACACATCTAATGATGCCCTATTTGAAAAAATCCATCTCCGTGTATAGCAAGGGTTCCAAAACTCCAGTCCTCACGCCCCACCACCAGGTCATGTTTTCAGGATATTCCACAGAATGCACTGACAATAATTAAGTCACCTGTGCAGCATAATTAAATCACTTGTGCACTGCTAAGGAAAGCCAGAAAACATGACCTGTTGGTGGGGCATGAGGACAGGAGTTTGGGAACCCCTGGTGTGTAGGAACATTACAGAGGAGGGTCTCCTGCTTGGGTCTCCCCATTATGATCCAGTGCAGGGAGTCAGTGTAATGTAATCTAATGATACTCACATGTGGCCTCTGTCACTGGAGCAGTGTCTGGGTGTTCGGCCCACTGACCGTCTGTACAGTGACTGTATATTCTCTGCCTGGTTTGTAATCCTGTGAAATTCACTTCTGTGCCAATAGATTTGCCTTGTGTATTGATGGTCCTGTTAGACTGACGTTATAATAATCCAGGTTTCCTCCTGGGGGGTCCATGTGACTCCAAGAGAATCAACCGAATTGTAATTGTTCAGAGAGATGCTGGAAACTTGTGCAGGGAACTGAGAATAATATCACAGATCACAGACAGGTTAGTGATACAACAGGTAACTTAATATCAGTAATAGGCCTGTGGCAGGAGAACGGCTACTTGTTCACTATGGGAACATTGTCATTACTGTATAGTAGAAAGTTTGTATAAAAAATACTCAAACTGTAACGATGAAAACAAGAATTTACTTGTAGAAGGAAAAGGATGAGATGCACAGCATGCGGAGGGAGGCCATAGCTATTTTATAGTTTTATTTGAAAATGTGGTTTTGCGAAGATTAGGTTCTTAAAAATGCTTCAGTCCAGCCCAGTAGAGCGTCTCCATAAACTCGCCCAGCCTAGGAGAGCATCTCCATCAACATGCCCTAGCCAGTGAGAATTCTCCACATCCAACTAGCCTCCAGCCCTAGTTTGAGCCGCATCCATCAATACTGTCCCAGACAGAGTAGATCTCCATCAACTGCCTCCCAGCCAGAAGAGCGCCCTCCATCAACATGTCCAGCCATTTGGATGAGCAGTCGTCCATCAACTGCCCCAGCCAGAGAGTTTGGATGTGTACGCCTCCATCAACTGCCTCCACCAGACCATGATGGAGACAGAGAGCGCGCTCCATCAACTTGTCCAGCCAGAGAGCGCCTCATCACCTGATCCCAGCCAAAGGATGAGCGCGCTCACATCACTTGTCCCAGCCGAGATCAGCATGCCTCCCACTCAACGTGTACCCAAGCCAGAGAGCGCCCCTTTCCATCATACCAGTCCCAGCCAGAGAGAGCATCTCTCATCAGCCTTTAGCCCCAGCCAAGAGAGCATCTCCATCAAGCTTGCCGCCAGCCCCAGACAGAGAGCATCTCATCAACTGCCCCCAGCCCAGAGAGCGCCTCTCATCAACTGTCCCATACAAGCATGGAGCCAGCCCCGCCTCATCATACTCGTCCCTGACAGAGAGCCGCCTCCATCAACTGTCCCAGACAGAGAGCGGCCTACCTATCAAACGTGTACCCCAGCCGCGAAATGAGCGCCTTCCATATCAACTGCTCCAGCCAGAGAGCCGCCTCCATGTCAACTGCTCCAGCCAGAGAGCCGCCCATCAATCAATCTATATAGATTCCCCGCTCACGAGAGCCGCCTCCATCCACTGCCTGTCCAGCACGGGGGAGAGCGCTCTTCCATCAAACTAGTCCCAGCGGACTGGGAGGGGGGACTGAGCGCACCCGCCTCATCAACTGTCCCAGCAGAGGAGCGCCTCCATCACTGTCCCAGGCCTAGAGGAGCGCCTCCATCAACGTGTCCCAAGCCAGAGAGCGCCTCCACCAACTAGGCGCCCAATGCCCCAAGAGAGCCGCCTCCCTAATCACCTGTCCAAGCCAAGAGAGCGCCTCATCACCGTGTCCCCAGCAAGAGTGAGCGGCCTCCATCATCTGTCCCAGCGAGTGGGAGCGCTCTCCATCAACTGTCCCAGCACATGAGAGCGCTCCTATCAACTATGGTACCCAGACTAGAGAGCCGCCCATCCATCAACTGTACCCCCAGACAGAGAGCGCCTCCATCAACTGATCCAGACAGAGAGCTTTCTCTTTTTTTTTTACATCAACATGCCCCAGCCATGAGAGCGCCTCCATCCAACTGTCTCCACTAGAGAGGCGCCGCATTCAACTGTCCCAGCCACGGGAGAAGAAGACGTCCCCATCAACGTTGTCCCAGCCAGAGAGCGCGCATTCCATCAACTGTCCAGCCCAGAGAGCGCCTCTATCAAAGTCCAGCCCAGAGAGCTGTCTTCCATCCAACTGGTCCCAGCAGGCTAGAGAGCGCCTCATCACCTAGCTCCAGACAGAGAGGCGCCTCCATCAACTGCTCCCCTGCCAAATGCAGAGGCCTTCATCAATGTCGCCAGACAGAGAGCGCTCCATCTCACCATGTCCCAGCCAAGAAGAGGCATCTTCGATCACCCTGTCCAGCCAGAGAGACGCGCACTCCATCACCTGTCCCAGCAGGATGAGCGCCTCCATCATCTTTGTCCCATGCCAGTGAGGTGACTCCATATCTTGTCCAGACTGAGAGCCCGCCTCCATTCAACTGTCCCAGCCGGTGGAGAGCGCCTCCATAACGTCCCAGCCAGAAGACGCCTCTCATAACGATGTCCCAGCCAGAGAAAATTTGCGCCACTCCATCAACTGTCTCAGCCAAGAGAGCGACTCATCAACTAGTTCCAGCCACGAGAGAGGCCTCATCAACATGTCCAGCCATGCGAGAAGACGCTTCCATCAACTGTTCCGCCAGACATTACTGTCCAACTGTGCATCTAACACTATGCTCTTCTTTTCCCTCATAATCGCTCATCTCCAATACTCTTGCTCACTTACTGCTTATCCACCAAACGCCCTCGACTGGGACAATGAATCTACATCTCCCCTGCATTCTACCCATCACACCTGTCTGCGCACAACCTTTCCTCGACCTTGTTAATGCCTCCGCATCCAAACAAACCCCTGCCAGACTACAGTTATTCCTACTGCACCCCTACTCCTCCAGATGCTCCTTCTAGGAATCGGGGACATACATCCCAACCCAAGGGACCCCCTAGCACTACTTCGCCCACCATATTAGTCTCGGCTCTCTCGAACAGACTCACCCATCTGCCTAATTCCGCCCTGAATCCCTTTCAACCAGTATACACATCTGCTAGACCCGTGCTCCCCCACCCCTATCTTGGCAGCTCTCTGGAGTAATGCGCGGTTTGTAGTGTAATAAACTGCTGCATTACATACATGACTTGCTTCATCTCACGCAACTTATTCTTTTTGGTCTGACTGAAACCTGGATCATGAACCTCCCTTCTGATACTGATTCATCCTTGCCGCACTCTCTTTTAGCGGCCTCTCTGTCTTACCCACACTCCAGTCGCTGCCCTGCCACGGTAACAAGCACTGGTGGAGGTCGTTTCGGCCTCATCCTGTCTGACACCATGCCTCCTTTGTCAACTATCCACCTCTGCTTCCCTCATGCTGCTTCTCTGTTGAAGTGCACTCTGTCCGCATCATAGCCCCCCTGTCGACCCTCCAAGTGTCTTTTGTCTAGACCGACCGACCGGAGGACCTGCCCTGCCTTTCCTTGACCACTTTACTTCTAGCTGCTCCACTTTCTTTCCACTGACATACTCCCCACCTGATCATCATGGGAGAAGACTTCAACAATCCCAATCGACCCCCCACTCTCGCTTCAAAAATCCTTTCCACTCTGTCCCATCCTTCAACTCTTCTTCCAGTGGACATCAGGATGCCACTCACAAACATTGGTAGAACACAACACTTGGACCTCATCTTCACCGCTCTGCCCCCTTATACTGACATGCTCCTATACTCTCCACATGATATTCGACACAACCTGTCTTACCTATCACCATATCCTCCCTCCCACAAACTAGCTCCTCTCCTGTCTCATATCCAGTACGATCCGCCGTGAATCTACAACAAAACCTCTACTCAGACTACTCTCTGACTCCCTTGCACCTCTTTCCTACTATCTCTCTCATTCAATGACCAGACGCAGCACACCACTTTCTACAACCATACAATCATCACCGCACTTGACTCAGTTGCCATTACCTCACTCAACACAACAGAACCGCAAAATCAACAGACAACCCTGGCACACAGACCTTCTGACCAAAGAGCTGAGGTAAGTAGCATTCCAGAGCTGGAAGCTCGGTAACGCACGCCTAGGAAGAAAACTCACCTCACTTGATGACTTTCGCCTTAATATAAAACACTCATGCAGACATTTATAGTCGCATCGCTCAGCAACAGGACTAATTTCACTATCGTACATAATCCTCCCTGCTCCACAACCCCAGAAATTATTCTAATACCTTCCAAATCTCTTCTCCAGTCCCACGAACACCTCCTTCCCATTCTCCATCCTTTCAGCAGATGACTTTGCACATTCACTTCACTCAGAAGATCAACCTCATCAGGAGAAGCTTCAGCCCGCAGTCCCACCACCCTCCTCTACCCTTGCAAACTGCTCTTCCCGCTTACTTGCTTCCCCACGAGTCATCATGACAAGCTCCTGCCTCCTTACTGTCCAAATCCAACTTTACACTACCTGTAGTCTTGACCACACCTGCCATCCCACTCATCCCAGACCTCGATGCTTTCTATCATCCCGAAGCCCATCACCCCCATCTCTTCAAACCTCATAAATCAATAAGCTTCTGCGCTATCTTCCCCTTCCTGTCCTTTTTAACATGCTACTATCACTCTCAATCCCTAATAAAACTAACATGTGCACCCTCTCTTTCTGTCCAACCTTATCGCCCATTCTCAACTACCCTCCCCTTTGTGCTTCCAAACTCCATTGAGCAGCACCAGAATCGATCTTATCTTCAGCTTGTCCCTTCCCCCATCGTCTCCTCCAACCTCCTCTTCTTGACCCTACTACAACTGGACCGTTTTCGGACCCCACCTACTATAGCGCAACCGCCATCCTAACACAAAGTCAACTTAAATGCCGCAACCCTAGTAATGCTAAAATGCCTCATGCCAACTACTCTGGCTGACTCCTCTACCTCTCCTAAGACATGTCCTCTGCCCCTGTTGACACTGTCGCCCCCATTCCCTCAGCTGCTACAAATCCTCTCCTCCCTCATAGGACCATCACAGACTCGGCTTCCATTATCTCCATTGGTAATCTGACGCGACGTCATCACGTACCTCATGATCGGACTGTTCCAGCGTCTTATTCTCGCTCACCTCCTCCCGCCCGGCACTCTCTCTGTCGGTATGTCCCAAGGTGTCAGGGTGTCTGAGAGTGCGCCACATACTCTTCTTCTATCTTACCACTCTTCGCGTCTTCGCCGTCAAGCTCATAGCCCTCACATCGGCTTTCATTACCACCTTGTATGCCTTGATGCGATAACCAACTCTACATCTCCGGCCTAGAAGTACCTCTCTTCTTCATCAGGGATCCCTGACTGTCTGTCCTCATTCCTCCTTCTTCTCATCAGGTCTCCTAAAATCAAATGTGGAGAACAGAACTCATCTCTTTCCACCATCCAACTTACCTGCCCCTGATTTTCATCTATTCTACAGTCATGGCTCTACACTCTACCAGTCCTGAAGTTCCGCCGTCTGCCTTGGAGTGAATCCTAGACTCTGCTTTAATCTTTCAAACTTACACATCCAACCGCTCCCCCCCATCACTACTGGCCTTAGCCGCCTCCACTGAAAAACATCTACTCACATCCGCGCTTATCTCCTCACTACGACACTACAAAAATGTCTACTTGAGTCCATTGCCCCTAGTCATACTCCTCCGCTTAGACTCACTGCAAAATCTTTCTCAGTGAGGCATCCAATGGCATAAGCACCCTCGCTCCGCCTCCAATCCATCCTATAATCTGACTCTCAACCCTGCCCTTGTCTTTAGTTCACCTATTCCTTGCGTACTCCTCTGCCACATCTCCCTCTGCCAATCCTTCACTGCGCTTCCTGGCAGCGGATTGTCTTTAAAGCTAAACTTAACCATGACCTACAAGCTCTCTCATGACCATCTACCCTCATACATCTCTATGGCCCTAATTTCAAATTTCTCCCCTTATGCAGCTCTCGTTCCTCACAGGGATTTCCTTGCTCTCCCCTTATCAATCCTCACACAACCGTCTCCAAGACTTTCTCCCTTGGCTTCACCGACACTACTGGAACTCACTGCCCCAACACAATCAGACTCTCCTCCATTTTCACCAGCTTCAAAAGCAACCTGAAAATCCCATTTCTTCATGCAAGCCTTAGCTATACTTCAGATAATCTGTGTCAACTACTTCAATTCAAGACATGTCTGTTTGCCCTCACTACACTGTCTCTTTCCCCGCCTTCGTAGATTGCTAATGTAGCCTCGCATGTAGGGCTTCACCTCTACTCCCTCTGTCGTGCCAATTGTCATTATCCCTTCTCACTGTACTCGTTTGACTTATGTAATGTATGTAACCCCCTCGAATGTACAGCGCCCTGGAATCAATGGCTCTTTAAAAAAAAAAAAAAAAATAATAATAATAATAATAATAAAAGTTTCTCTGATTATGTAGTTGTATTTACATTTTGTGGTGGAATCACATTTTAACTACATCTCACTGGCAAAAACCACCAATAAAGCAACGTGTAAATACTCCCTGATAAAAACTGTTGTCTACTTTTTCTGCTTTATTGCTATTTATTCCTCTGCACTGATGTTTTTTGTCATTTCCTTCCTAACTTTAAAACTAATCAATATCAAAACTCTCTTCTTGTGTACCCTGTATAACTCCTGCACATGGCTGGCTGTGCTGCTGCTGCTTCTGCCACACTTGCTGACAGCAGACAGCTTCTTGCTGCTTTCAGCTCAGAGAGTCTGCTCTTATGGCTCTCATTCTCCCTCCTATGGAGCTAATACACATTAGATAACAATTAGATAACTAACAAGGCAATTTTGAAACCATCGTCCCATAATTCAATGTGTATAGGAGCCACCCAACTCTCCCCTGATTGGCAGATGTTTACGCTATTTTTGGCCATTCTGTAGCTTGTATATGGCATTTTGCATCAGTTTTCCCCTTTGTAGGCTCCATCTACATCTTACAGTTGTTCCTGAGCTAGTGGGTGGGAACTAGATGATCTGATGTCTACCATATTCTGTGTGCGCTAACACACAAAAAATGAGAATCCTACTTCCGTCTCTCTCACTAGCACACCCACAGGAGCAGCATGCAGGATATTATAGAGTACTGAGCAGTGCACACTCTGACCCCAGAATTGGATATAACTTGCTAGAGCTTTCAGCAGGGTTCCTTTATCTACCTCTGCCTCTGTCATACTCTATAGTTGCATTGAAATTTTGAAACAGGAAATATAGACCTACTTGTATAGGCAGACGTGCTGACAGGTAAACTGTGATACCCCCGGATTCCGACTGTGACCACAGTTATGGTGTAATAAGTCCCGGGTATCAAACTCTGAAGGATATTTGTTGTGTTACTTGTCACAGTCCAAGTGATTGAAGAATTCCCATAACTTATATTATAGGACTTATTCACTCCAGTCATATTTACTGGCTCCATCCAGGATAATGTCAGGCTGTTTGTCCCAATTGTATTAATGGTCACGTTTCTTGGTTGGGTTGGATCTGTGCAGGAGGATAGAAATACAAGTCAAGAGATGTACATGTACAGAATGAGATTAAATAGGAATAAGTTGACTATCACAGATCTAAATGGTGACTCTTGGAGAAACCCTGTTCATATTCCCTAATGTAACACATATATTAGGATATCCCATTAAGATACATGAAGGGAAGGTCTTCTGCTCGGGTCTCCCCTCTATGATCCAGTGCAGGGAGTCAGTGTAATGTAATCTAATGATACTCACATGTGGCCTCTGTCACTGGAGCAGATGTCTGGGTGTTCGGCCCACTGACCGTCTGTACAGTGACTGTATATTCTCTGCCTGGTAATAATCCTGTGAAATTCACTTCTCTGCCATAGACTTGTATTATGTTATTGATGGCTCCTGTTAGACTGACGTTATAATAATCCAGGTTTCCTCCTGGGGGGCTCCATGTGACTCCAAGAGAATCAACCGAATTGTAATTGTTCAGAGAGATGCTGGAAACTTGTGCAGGAACTGGGGATAATATCACAGATAAACAAAACAGGTTAGTGATACAACAGGTAACCTCTTATAATTTTATTAATAGGCCTGCAGCAGGAGAACAGCTACTTGTTTGCTATGAGAACATTTTAGATATGATAGTAGAAAGTGTCTAGAAAAAAATGAAGGGTATGCTCACATGGCGTAATTGCGTGGCATATTTCAGAGCATAAGTACGCTGCAATACGCCTGAAAAGCGTCCTGCCGTTACGGTAATTCATATCTGTCATAGAGTATTGAACACGGGGGGGCCAGTAGTGACATGTCACTTCTTCCCAGCGTTTACACGGCGGGGATAATGGAGCTCCCCCGCGAGCTTTAGAAGTACGAGCTCGCCAGTGCGTACTTCTAAACACCCGGCGTATTGCGGCGCGTACAGTTCGCGCCACAATACGCCGTGTGAACATACCCTTATGGTGGCTAAAAGAAATCACTTGTAGAAGGAAACATCAGAACATGGGCAAGGAAGGATCTGAGGGTGACATGCACGGCAGGAGGGGAAAGGTTGTTTAAATGTGGTTTTGGAAGTTAGGCTTTTAATGCTGCTCCTCTTCTAGGATTGTATTCACATGTTGTACTGGAATTACTACTTACTAATTACTGCAGTTTCATCTGAAATAACACCATGAAGGTTTGATACAGGAAATATAAACCTACTTGTATAGACAGAGGTGCTGACAGGTGAACTCAGATACCCCCGGACTCCGACTGTGACCACAGTTATGGTGTAATTAGTCCCGGGTGTCAGACTCTGAAGGGTGATATTTGTTGTGTTACTTGTCACAGTCCAAGTGATTGAAGAATTCCCATAGTTTATATTATAGGACTTATCCACACCAGTCATATTTTCTGGTTCCATCCAAGATAATGTCAGGTTGTTTGTCCCAATTGTATTAATGGCCAGGTTTCTTGGCTGAGTTGGATCTGTGCAGGAGGACAGAAATACAAGACAGGAGTTAGGAATATACATCATAATAATTAAATACTTGTAGGATAAAATTAACCATCACAGAACTAAATGATCACTGTTTTGGAGAACTCCTGTCCATATGCCCCATTAGGATATTTAAACATTATAAAAGGGGGTGATACACAGACAGGTTAGTGATACAACAGGTAACTCTCTTATATCAGTAAGTTTACCCAGCCGGTAATTGTCCTGTTTTGCAGCCATTCCCAACGTGATGAGCAGAGAAAAGCCCTCCCCCTTCACATTCACTATCACATATTCCGTCCGAAAACCGGACGGAAGAATGTGCAATTAGAATGTTTTGCGGGCGGACCGCGGGCGGCAAAACCGCCGGATGGAAAACCCATGCAGTGAAGACTGCTGCACGGGTTTTCCATAGAGCACCATTGTGCTCATTTTCGGCCGGTTTTTTAGGCGGTCTGCAAAACCGCAAACCTCCTGAAAAACCGGCCGAAAACCCGTGCCGTGGGTACATGCCCTTATAGTTCTGCAGCAGTGGAACAGCTACTTGTTTTCTATGTGAAGATTTTAGTTATTATAGTAGAAAAAATTTTATAAAAAAACATTCAAACTGTAATGGTGAATACAAGAAATCACTTGTAGTAGGAAGCATCAGAACACAGGGAAGGAAGGATCGGAGGATGAGATGCACAGCAGGAGGGGGCATAATATTTGGTTGTTTTACATGCACGTATTAGCGCGAGCTCCCAAAAGACACGATGTATGCGCCGCAGTACATCGTGTGAACATACCCTAATACTACAGCTCTGCAGCAAAAAATCCCATTCACAACACTACATGTAATCACACTCTGAAAACAACTGTCTTCTACTTGCTTTCTTTTCAGATGCTATACATACCTTTGCACTGTTTTTTTTTTTCTTCATTTCCTTGCTAAATGCAAAATTAAAGGAGTTGTCTCCCCACAGGGTTTCAGAGAATGCATGAAAGAAATTCTCTGTACTTCCTGGTTTCAGACAATTTGCATAAACTCCGTGCTTGTACAGCATAAATCCGGGCTTTTCAATGCCTAATTAAATAGATTATTCTCAAACTACTCTGAGGACTTTCTTATCTGATCCCCAAAACAAAACCCTAATTACAGACTGTTTACTTGAGATAAATCAAGCTTTTTGCTGTCTGGCAGCACAGGACACTGACTGACACTGCCAGCCTTTGTGATGGGCTCACTCTTGTTATCTCATTTGAACAAAAAAGCCCGGGGAGATTTGTTTTTCAGGTCAGGGTTCTAGGGAACTGAAATAGCCCAAAGGAGGTAATAAATTTATTGACTCTTTTGGGAAAAAAGAGGAGAATGCATTATTTTTGGGAAAATTTTCTTTTTTTTGGTTCCCTACAATTTTGAAAAATATTTTTTGAAACAACCCCTTTAAGCAACTTTCTAAACAGTCTTAATATACAGTCTGCATAACTCCTGTACATAGCTGGCTGTGCTGCTACCTCTGGCATACTTGCAGACAGCAAACAGTATATATGGTTGCTTTCAGCTCAGGACGCTTTCTTCTTAAAGGGATGGTGTCATCAAAAAATGACTTCTTATTTAACTCACGTTTTTATGTTAAACACATTTTTTAGGAATTTTTGGTTATTTTGTTTTCATTTTCCATATAACTTTCAATATTTTTTTTACAATTCTTAAATCTTGCAGTTTTCAGTTTGACCACTAGATTTAATAATAGTCTGATACTTCCTGTTCTATAGAGATCACTTCTCAGCAGCCTCCTCATTATCAGCACAGGCAGGATTACACCAATGTGTGTAGATAACGTAGGATTTACCAGTCACAATAGGGGATGTCACAGCTCCCCTTCTCCTCACTGTACACTATATTCTTCCCAGGTCACAGAGCATGCCCACAACACTCTCCTATAGTCAATGGGTCTGCTCCTGTTCACAGGCTCCAATGTGCATGAAGCTATTGTAAAGCATCTCTCTAAATGCTGCTAAAAGCAGCTCAGGCAAGATGGCCGCCCCCATAATCTTATACAGAAAACAGAATTGAGAAATCTACAATCAGAAAATAAAAATGACTTAGAAGAAAATATTATGTATCAGTATCTGGTTTTAATTAGTAGAGAGAAATAAATTGGTGACAGATTTCCTTTAAGTGGCTAATATAAAAGTACCAGGACACCAATTTATTTCAGAAACAATAGGGAAAATGGCCTCTCTGAATACCCCAGCAAGTATCGGGTGAGGGAGCCTATCCTTTAGGCAGAGCATGGGTGCCATTCTGAAAGCTGCCATATTGGATCAAGGGCAAGTTCTTCCAATGGAAAGGCGGTCACGTAACAGATCAAAGAAGAACAGGATTGCAATATCTCTTGTGGCTCAAAAGTGATCAACAAAGAAAATTGCAGCAAAAACTATTTGACGTGTTCAATGTGTTGTCCCTGGTGCTGAACACAGAGCAGAAGGCACTGGATCTAATTATTATGAATCCACATGACAACTTTCTGCATTGATAACTTTTGAACCACAAAAAAGATTGCAAATCTGATAGTAGCAGGGATCGGTGCTGGCTGTAATTAACACAAGCTGCTCCACACATCCAGAGCGACAAAAGGATGTATCAATATGTCCATTGTCGCTAAGGGTATGTTCACACGGCTTATTATAGCGTGCATCTCGCAGCGTATTGCGAGTTATACGCGGCGAAATGCATGCCGCAATTACGGTAATCTATAGCTGTCATAGAGATTACGCATCATCCCCCCGCATGTACAATACGATTGTATTGTACGTACGGGAAGATAAGTGATGTGTCAATTGTTCGCGGCAATTACGCGCCACGAACAATGCATGTCAATGGGGCCGGCGGGTTGCTGGCCCCCCGCGCTTTGGAAATATGCGCTGATCAGCGTGTAGTTCAAAAACCTTAAGGGGTTAAGGGGATATCTGACTTAAAAGGATGCTCCGACACTTTCAAATGCTCAATAGTCTGTCTGGGCATTAGTCCTCTGAAGTCACGTGTCTGGCTGTCACTATCACGGGAAAAACTGGAAAGTCTATTACCGGAATCAATGGGACAGTCGCAGTGACAGAATGAGAACGTCTACGAAGTAAGTAATTTTCTTCTCTATCATACCCTGACGAAATAACGAGCATTTACTACTGTCGGTACACCCCTTTAGGTGATTTTGTCTAAAAAAAATATATATGTGACAGAATCCATAATGGAGGAGCCATACTGAGCTCCCAAAACAGAGTGGTTCTCACCATGGTGGACTGCGTGCATCTCTATATTACAATATATGTTTATAGGATTGCTACTACAAGTGGTTGCAATCTGAAGTCAATAGGGAAAATACTTTTTTGTTCTACAACACAGCGATGGATGCCATGTTATAGAACAAATCTTTTATACTACAATGAAGCTTCTGGCTCTGTGCACAGACTAGTAAAAAAAACATTTAAAGAAAATATAATTTCATTACCTTCACGTTTCATCTATTTTAGCTCTGCATCCCATTTTACATTAGTTCTTAAATAATTCATCCTCCTCTCTATCTTTATCTATAAAATCACCTCTCATATCTAATGGTGGGTTTACACTACGATATATATACCATGAAAATAGGTACCCTGCCAGATACCGCGATGCTATTGTGTTCCATAAAATAAGTGTATGCCCTATGGGGCTGCCACAGCTGCGTCGCAATATAGCTTTTTCACGCTACCCTGACCGATACCATTACTGTAAGCAAAATCATAGTGTGAACCCACCCTTAAATATAACACTAAGGGGGACATGTCTGAAAACTGTCTTGATCTATGACTTTTCTTGTTGCCCATAGCAACCAATCAACGTTCCCCTTTCATTTCATATAGAGCTCTGAAGAAATGAAAGGGGCGCTCTGATTGGTTGCTATGGGCAACAAGAAAAGTCTTAGACTAAGACCGTTTTCAGACATGTCCCCCTAAGAAATCAGTTCCTTCCAAACCTGACAGAATTCCCCATCAGAAATCAATTTCCTTCAAATCTGACAGAAATTTAAGTCAGAAATTAGTTCCCTTCAAATCTAACAGAAATTTCAGCCAAAGATCAGTCACCTCCACATATGAAAGGAATTTGTATCAGAAATCAATTTTCCCCAAACCTGACAGAAATTTCTTTCAGAAATCAGTTCTCTCCAAATCTAACAGAAATTCCAGTTGGAAACCAGTTACCTCCAAATCTGATATTCTGGTCAGAAATTAGTTTCATATCTAACAGAAACTCTAATCCAAAATCAGTTTACTTCAGATGTGACAGGAATTACTGCCAGAAATCCAAATATGACAGAAGTTCCAGTCAGAAAATAGTTTCCTCTAATTTTTGACAGAAATTTCTGTCATAAGTCAGTTTTCTCCAACGCTGACAAAAATTCCTGTCAGAAATAAGTTTCTTCAAAATTTGACAGAAATTTCGATCACAAATCAGTTTTTTCTAAATCTGAAATTCCTGTAAAAAATCAGATTCCTCTAAATCTGACAGAAATTCCTGTCAGGAATTAGTTCTTTCCAAATCTGACAGAAATTCTAGCCAGAAAACAATTTCCTCCTTATAGTAACAGAAATACCTGTCAAAAATCAATTTCCTCCAAATCGGGCAGAAATTCTATTCTAAAATAAGTTTACTTCAGATGTGACAGGAATTGCTGCCAGAAATCCAATTTATCCAAATCTGATAGAAATTCCAGTCAGAAATTAAATTTATCCAAATCTGACAGAAATTCCAATCAGAAATTATTTTCCCTCAAACTTGATAGAAATTCCAGTCATAAATAATTTTCCTTCAAACTTGATAGAAATTCCAGTCCGAAATCAGTTTCCTCCAAATCCAACAGACCCTTCTGGTTAGAAATCAGTTCCTTTCATATCTGACAGAAGTTATAATCAGCGATCAGTTTACTGCACTTGTGACAGAAACTGTTGTCAGAAATCAGTTTCCTCTAAATACGAAATAAATACCCGTCAGAGATCAAATTTGTCCAAATATGACAAAAATTCCTGTCAGAAATTAGTTTCCTGCAAATTTGACAGAAATTCCAGTCAGAAATTAATTTCTCCAAATCTGAAAGAAATTCCTGTCAGAAATCAAATTTCTCAGAATCTGACAGAAATTATTTTCAGAAATCAGTTACCTCCATACCTGGAAGAAATCCCAGTAAAAAAAAAACAAAAAAAAAAAAAACAGTTTTCTTCAAAACTGACAGAAATTCCAGTCAGAAAATACATTTCCTCCAATTTTTGACAGAAATTTCTGTCATAAATCAGTTTTCTCCAAAGCTGACAAAAATTCCTGTCAGAAATAAGTTTCTTCAAAATTTGACATAAATTTCGGTCACAAATCATTTTCCTCTAAATCTGAAAGAAATTCCTTTAAAAAATCAGCTTCCTCTAAATCTGACAGAAATTCCCGTCAGGAATTAGTTGTTTCCAAATCTGACAGAAATTCAAGTCAGAAATCATTTTCCCTCAAACTGGATAGAAATTCCAATCAGAAATCATTTTCCTCCAAACCTGACTTGAATTCCTGTTAGAATTCGGTTCCCTTCAAATCTGATTTAAAAAATGCTGTCAGAAATCAGTTTCCTGAAAATCTGACAAAAATTCCAGTCAGAAATCATATTCATCCAAATATGACAAAAATTAAAGTCAGAAATCAAATTTCACTGCATCTGACAGAAATTCCTGTCCGAAAACAGTTCTCTCCAAGCCTGACAGAAATTGTAGCCAAAAATCAAATTCCTCCTTCTTTAAACAGAAATACCTGTCAGAAATCAATTTTCTTTCAAATCTAACAGAAATTCCAGTTGTAAACCAGTTGTCTCCAAATCTGACGTTCTGGTCAGAAATGAGTTCTTTTCCTATCTTACAGAAATTCTAATCCAAAATGAGTATGGAAATCCAATTTGTCCAAATCTGACAGAAATTCCAGTCAGAAATCATTTTCCTCCAAATCTGACAGACCCTTCAGGTTAGCAACCAGCTCCTTTCTTACCTGACAGAAATTATAATCCAAAATCCGTTTACTCCACTTGTGAGAGAAATTGCGGTCAGAAATCAAATTTGTCTAAATCTGACAGAAATTCCTGTTAGAAATCTTTTTCCTCCAAATTTGACAAATTGCAGTCAGAAATAATTTCTCCAAACCTGACGGAAATTCCCGTTGGAATTCAGTTCCCTTAAAAATTGCTGTCAGAAATCAGTTAACTCTAAATTGGACAGAATTTCCTGTCAGAAATCAAATTTCTCCAAATCGGACAGAAATTCCTGTCAGAAATCAAATTTCTCCAAATCTGACAGAAATTCCTGTCAGAAATCAGTTCCCTCCATACCTGAAAGAAATCCCAGTTATAATTCGGTTTCCACCAAATATGACAGAAATTCCTGTCAGAAATCAGTTCCCTCCATACCTGACAGAAATTTCTGTAAGGCTATGTTCACACAGCGTCTTTCAGGATGCACCAGGGACCGTGATAGTCTATGGGAGTCAGCGCAGAACGTTTTAGAAGTACGTACTGTACGCACCACAATATGCTGTGTGAACATACCATAAGAGCTCCTCCCTCACCGACTCTGGCCACGCCCCTACCTCATAGGTCTGGTCACACCCATCTCTCAGACTCTGGCCACACCCCTTCCTCCTTCATAGGCTCTGGCCACACCCCTACCTTACCCTTTCTCCCCATTGGCTGCAGCTACCTGTCAATCACCAAGCTCCTGAGAGAACCTCTTCTGACTGAGGAGAAGGGGAGGAGCTTGTTTCACTCCTTTGAGAAGCTGATGAAATGTTCTAGAACACTCTCTGCCACACTACAGCTCCCAGCAATCCTATGTCCCTGTCATGTCTTACCTGTATAGAAATGACCACGCTAAACATGGCCGTCCTGGGCTCAGTCCACAGTGGCTGCTGTAAATATCCTACACAGAGGTTATCACACAGCTTTCCCAAACTCCTGTAGGGCACATAGTCCTAATAATACAGAGAGACATCCTCGACTCCTAGATCAGGACAGAACTGTGCAGATCGGCTGCTCAGGAGTCTTCGAAAGCCGCTGACAACCTCTGGGATGGGGCTTAAGTGGTGGTCACCCAGCTCTTCCAAAGTATAGGAAACAGCAGGGGGGAGGGTTGGCTTAGTTTGGCCTTTAAGACCAAGCAATTTATTTTGTTAAAAAAAAAATTTATCACCACTTTCCCAAAAAATCAAAGATTTGTTTGAAAACTGTCCAGGTGTAAGACTCATACTTTGTTGTCCATAGTGACCAATCAGAGCCCATATCAACCAATCAGGGCCCATAGCAACCAATCAGAGCCCATAGCAACCAATCAGAGCACATAGCAACCAATCAGAGCCCATAGCCACCAATCAGATCCCCTAGCAACCCGTCAGAGCTCACAGCAACCAATCAGATCCCATAGCAACCAATCAGAGCCCATAGTAACCAATCAGAGCCCATAGCCGCCAATCAGAGCTCATAGCAACCAATCAGAGCCCATAGTAATCAATCAGAGCACAGCTTCATTTTATATCATGCTCTGGAAAAATGAAAGCTGAGCTCTGATTGGTTGCTATGACCTCTGGTTGGTTGCTATGACCTCTGGTTGGTCGCTATGGGCTCTGATTGGTCGCTATGACCTCTGGTTGCTATGGGCTCTGATTGGTTGCTATGGGCTCTGATTGGTCGCTTTGAGCTCTGATTGGTTGCTATGAACTCTGGTTGCTATGGGCTCTGATTGGTTGCTGTGAGCTCTGATTGGTTGCTATGTGCTCTGATTGGTTGCTATGGGCTCTTATTGGTTGCTATAGGCTCTGATTGGTTGCCATGGGCTCTAATTGGTTGCTATGGGTAACAAAGAAAGTCTTAGACCCAGACAGTTTTCATACATGTGGTCCTTAATTTTTAATTTTTCCCATTTACCATGTAACAGAATAAACGAGGAATAAACAAGGAAAAAAATTGAGCATGGTTATGAGACATTTTACTAATTGGGCCTTATGTATGAAAACTGTGTAGCAGTAAGGCTGTCTTTGGTGCCCATAACAACCAATCAGAGCTCAGCTTTAATTTTTCCAGAGCACTACATGAAATGAAAGCTCAGGTTGGTTGCTATGAGGTCTGATTGGTTGCTATGACCTCTGGTTGGTTGCTATGGGCTCTGATTGGTTGTTATGAGCTGTGATTGGTTGCTATGACCTCTGGTTGGTACCTATGAGATCTGAATGGTTGCTATGGGCTCTGATTGGGTGTTATAAGCTGTGATTGGTGGCTATGGGCTCTGATTGGTGGCTATTAGCTCTGATTAGTCACTGTGGGCTCTGATTGGTTGTTATGAGCTCTGCTTGGTTGCTACGGACTATGATTGGTTGCTATGAGCTCTGATTGGTTGCTATGAGCGCTGATTGGTTGCTATGGGCTCTGATTGGTTGTTATGAGCTGTGATTGGTGGCTATGGGCTCTGATTGGTGGCTATTAGCTCTGATTGGTTGCTATGAGCTCTGATTGGTCACTGTGGGCTCGGATTGGTTGTTATGAGCTCTGATTGGTCGCTACGGACTCTGATTGGTTGCTATGGGCTCTGATTGGTTCTATGGGCTCTGATTGGTTGCTATGAGCTCTGATTGGTTACTATGAGCTCTGATTGGTTGCCATGGGCTCTAATTGATTGCTATGGGAAACAAAGAAAGTTTTAGACCCAGACAGTTTTCATACATGTGGTCCTTAATTTTAAATTTTTCAATTGATGTAGCCTTGTGAGGGCTTGTTTTTTGCGGGACGAGCTGTATTTTTTAATGCCGTGATATTGGCGTAGCCACAATTTATTGATTAACTTTTATTAACTCTTTATGGGAGGGAATAGAGAAAAACAGTGGTTTTGACATCTTTTTATTTTTTGAAGCATAAATATCGTGTTACCTTCACTTAGTGGGTCGGCTCAGTTATGAGGACACCAAATAGTTTTTTTAATGTTTTACTAAAGTCGCTCAAAAAAAACCATGTAAAATATAAACAATTCTAGTTTATGTCTCCATAGTCGGACACAGAACTAGTACACCAAACCTTTTATTCCATGCGTCTGGCGCACAGTGGGATAGCTACAGTGACAGTGGTCGCACTTGCTACAACACCCCTGAACCAGTGAGTCCCACAAGTACCCTCATACCACAAAGGTGCACATAGACCCAAAGAGCCAGCCCTCACATAGTGTGGGGTCAGTGACCAAGATCAGAGGTAGCTTTGCTTAGAGCTGTTTAACCCCCCTAGGTGCAGCGCTCAATAGAAGTCGTGGCATCTAGGTGACTGACAAACAGAAGGGGCTCCCTCTGTCAAACCATCGCCACCCCCCACCCCACAACATGATTCTGGGATGCCTCCGGGATTGCCATGTACAGAAGCCTACAAGACCTTGCCACAGACAGAGTCAAATAGGCTGCTTATCACAGGCATAACAGAGTGGATGGCAAAAGTAAAGAAAATGATACGCACTTTCCCAAATTTTTGAAAATTAAAAATAACTTAAAAAGTGTGGTGTGCATTCACCCCCTGTGGTGCTGCCAGAAATCCAATTTGTCCAAATCTGACAGAAATTGCAGTCAGAAATCCAATTTGTCCAAATCTGACAGAAATTGCAGTCAGAAATCCAATTTGTCCAAATCTGACAGAAATTGCAGTCAGAAATCCAATTTGTCCAAATCTGACAGAAATTGCTGTCAGAAATCCAATTTGTCCAAATCTGACAGAAATTGCAGTCAGAAATCCAATTTGTCCAAATCTGACAGAAATTGCAGTCAGAAATCCAATTTGTCCAAATCCCAATCAGAAATTCAATGTGTCCAAAACTGACAAAAATTCTTGTTAGAAATTATTTTCCTTCAAACGTGCTAGAAATTCCTCCAAATCTGACAGACCCTTCTAGTTAAAAATCAGTTCCTTTCATATCTGACAGAAATTATAATCCAAAATCAGTTTACTCCACTTGTGACAGGAATTGCTCTCAGGGATCTAATTTGTCTAAATCTGACAGATATTCCTGTTAGAAATATTTTTCCTCCAAGTTTGATTAATTGCAGTCAGAATTTTTTTTTGCCAAACCTGACAGAAATACCCATTAGAATTCAGTTCTCTCAAAATTTGATAAAAATTGCTGTCAGAAATCAGTTTCCTCTAAATTGGACAGAAATTCCTGTCAGATATCAAAGTTGTCCAAATCTGCAAGGCTCAGTGAGTCAGATGTGAATTGAGGAAGGCTAAATCCAACAGGTGATACTGTCGGGTCTTAGCTCATTTCCCATGAACCCTTTAGAACATATTTCAATTTCAGTGGAGCAATTTATGGCGTATAAGTCTCTGCACACCTACATGCTGCCTCTCCTTAATGAGGAACGCTACCCCTTTTAAGCTCTCTCTAGAGCCTCTCACCTAGCCAACCAGTAATCTACTCAGCACTGATGAGTAACAAAAACCCCAAGACAGCTATCTGCAGATGAGTAACTGATTGGCTGTATTCTTTTTCACATTGCAAGTCTAAGTGAGTCAGATATGAATTTGGGAGTGATACATCTAATAGGTGGGCTGCAGAGTCCTAGCTCATTTCCCATAGAATATATGAAAATTTCAATGGAACGACTAATGGTGTATAGGTCTCCACACACCTTCATGGGGCCTGTCCCTAATGAGGAACGTTACACCTTTTAAGCTCCAACTAGAGCCTCTTACCTAGCCAACCAGTATGCTCTACACATCTACAAAGGGCAACACTCCAAAACAGCTGTCGGCAGATGAGTATCTGGTTGGCTCTAATCCCATTTATATGGCGAGGTTCAGCACGTCAGATGTGAATTTAAGGAATGCTAAATCCAATAGGTGATGCTGACAGGAATTGCTCTCAGGGATCTAATTTGTCTAAATCTGACAGAAATTCCTGTTAGAAATATTTTTCCCACAAATTTGACTAATTGCAGTCCGAATTTTTTTTGCCAAACCTGACAGAAATACCCATTAGAATTCAGTTCTCCCAAAATTTGATAAAAATTGCTGTCAGAAATCAGTTTCCTCTAAATTGGACAGAAATTCCTGTCAGATATCAAAGTTCTCCAAATCTGCAAGGCTCAGTGAGTCAGATGTGAATCGAGGAAGGCTAAATCCAACAGGTGATACTGTCGGGTCCTAGCTCATTTCTTTTGCGCCCTTTAGAACATATTTACATTTCTGTGGAGCAATTTAGGATGTATAAGTCTCCACACAACTACATGGTGCCTCTTCTTAATGAGGAACATTACCCCTTTTAAGCTCCTCCCAGCCAACCATTAATCTAATCTGCACTGATGAGGAACAAAAACCCCAAAACGGCTGCCTGCAGATGAATAACTGATTGGCTCTGTTCCTTTTCACATTGCAAAGCTCAGTGGGTCAGATGTGAATTTGGGAGTGCTACATCCAATAGGTGGGCTGCAAAGTCCTAGCTCATTTCCCATAGAATATATTTAAATATTAATGGAATGACTAATGGTGTATAGGTCTCCACACACCTTCATGGGGCCTGTCCCTAATGAGAAATGTTACCCCTTTTAAGCTCCACCTAGTGCCTCTTTCCTAGCCAACCAGTATGCTCTACATCTAAGACAGGCAACACTCCAACATAGAATTGAGGAACGCTAAATCCAACAGGTAATGCTGTAGGGTCTTAGCTCATTTCCCATGAGCCCTTTAGAAAATATTTAAATTTCAGTGGAGCAATTTATGGTGTATAAGTCTCCACACAACTATATGGTGCCTCTCCTTAATGAGAAACGTTACCCCTTTTAAGCTTTCCCAAGAGCCTCTCACCCAGCCACCCAATAATCTATTCTGCACCGATGAGGAATACAAAAACCAAAACAGCTGTCTGCAGATGAATAACTGATTGGCTCTATTCCTTTTCACATTGCAAGGCTCAGTGAGTCAGATGTGAATTTGGGAGCGCTGCAGAGTCCTAGCCCCATTCCCATAGAATATATTTAAATTTCAATGGAACGACTAATGGTGTATAGGTCTCCGCACACCTACATGGTGCCTCTCCCTAATGAGGAACGTTACCCCTTTGAGCCAGGTGATAATATACATCAAACAAGTGCAATACTATATACAAAGACAACTGCAGTGAATATACAATGAAAATGCCTCAGTAGAGTGATTGTGATTGAAAGGGGCATCCCAACATGTAAAGTTACAGTAAATCACTAGAATATGGCAGATGTCTGACATCTGGGAAATCTGCCAATCTCCAGAATAAGTATCAACTGTGGGCAGGATCACTGCCAAGGCTGGAAAATAAGCTGTGAATGTGCCGGAATTAAAAATTGCAGAACTTTTAGGATGTTTTCACACTTTGGACTTTCTGCAGCATATTAGAGTATCAGCAAAGGGAATGCAAAATTAGGAGATCTCATCCATGTGCTGTAGAAAACAATCCATGTGATATGTCATTTTTATGGCAAGAACAGCAGTGAGAAAGTGACAGAATCGCCAGCGGAAGTGACCCGTGACGCCATACTTACAGGTGGTGACGTTGTAGCAGCAGGTGGTTGAGTCGTTCCCGTAGTGAATCACATATTGAGTACCGGGCACAAAGCTCATGAGCGACGTGTTATTCAAACTGTTATCGGATGCCAGAATCAGGTTCCCATCTATATCAGTGATATTCTGCAGGAAGAATCCCTCCGCCAGTCCAGTGACGTTGATCTGGGAGGTGGACGCTTGGACGGTGATGTTTTTGCATTCAGGTATTTCTGTGAAGCAAATAAATCTATAATCATGATACGAGGCAAAAGATGATGCGACTTTGCAAAGGATTTTGATGAAAAATCTCCAACTTTCCGTCTACAGCTCCTTTGCAGACCTTTGTGTCTCCATGGTAACAGACTACAAAAACAACTGATACTGTAGTCATGTATTAGAATGCTTTCACACAGCAATGCTATCTGCAGGAGAAAATTGTAGCATTTCCACAGCTAAATCCATGGTGGCAAAACCAACACCAGATCATAAGGACTGTGGTGCAAATTTGTCATATGCCTCTGCAGCAAAATCTGCAATTATAAAATAAAATTTTTGTCTTCTGGAGCCATGCCATTGGCAGTCTGTCCTCAGATAATGCCTCGTGGTTTCATTTTTCCCTTTCTACCGATCTCCTAGAGAGACTAGACCGTCACCGAGCTAAGGCTCGCGAGAATCAGTCCCCTCTTGTCCTCTCGAGGTTAATTTTCTTACATCGGGTATGTCATTGTTGCCAATCTACTGGTTTTTCTGTAAATTATCTCTGGCAGATTATAACAATGTTATGTCCTACTTTTGCCCGTTCTTATCCACATCTGTATATGCAACTTGTCATTGCTGCTGATGTTACTGTGCTCTTATTGTGTCATGTTCATTTTTCTCTCAATAAAGCTGTTTTGAATGAGACAATTAGATTTTTGTGCATTTTGACTTCCTTAATGAAATCAATGTGAAAAATCTGCAATCATAAAATTAAATTTTTGTGCATTTTGACTTCCTTATTGAGACCAATGTGAAAAATCTGCAAAAAAATATTACATTTTTGTGCATTTTGACTTCCTTATTAAAATTAATGTGAAAAAGCTGCAATCAGAAAAATAAATTTTTGTGCATTTTGACTTCCTTATTGAAATCAATGTGAAAAATCTGCAATCAGAAAATTGCAGGTGGCTCCACTGCATAGTGTAATACAGGTGAGCAGTAACCAGGACATGGCCCTGCAGCATTCATTCCACCACTAGGTGGCCCAGTGCACAGTGTAATGCAGGTGAGCAGTAACTAGGACATGACCCTGCAGCATTCATACCACCACTAGGTGGCTCCAGTGCACAGTGTAATGAAGGTGAGCAGTAACCAGGACAAAACCCTGCAGCATTCAAACCACCACTAGGAGGCTCCAGAGCAAAGTTTAATTAAGTTGAGCAGTAACAAGGACATGACCCTGCAGCATTCATTCCACCACTAGGTGGCTCCAGTGCACAGTGTAATACAGGTGAGCAGTAACCAGGACATGGCCCTGAAGCATTCATTCCACCACTAGGTGGCTCCAGTGCACAGTGTAATGCAGGTGAGCAGTAACCAGGACATGACCCTGCAGCATTCATTCCACCCCTATGTGGCTCCAGAGCACACTGTAATGCAGGTTCGCAGAAACCAGGACATGACCCAGCAGCATTCATTTCACCATTAGGTAGCTCCAGCGCACAGTCTAATGCAGGTGAACAGTGACCAGGACATGACCCTGCAGCATTCATTCCTCCACTAGGTGGCCCCAGCACAAAGTGTAATACAGGTGAGCAGTAACTAGGACATGACCCTGCAGCATTCATTCCACCACTAGGTGGCTCCACTGCACAGTGTAATGCAGGTGAGCAGTAACAATGACATGACCCTGCATCATTCATTCCACCACTAGGTGGCACCAGTGCACAGTGTAATGCAGGTGAGCAGTAGCCAGGACATGACCCTGCTGCATATATTCCACCACTAGGTGGCTCCAGCACACAGTGTAATGCAGGTGAGCAGTAACCAGGACATGACCCTGCAGCATTCATTCCTCCACTAGGTGGCCCCAGCGCACAGTGTAATGTAGGTGAGCAGTAACCAGGATATGACCCTGCAGCATTCATTCCACCACTAGGTGTCCCCAGTGCACAGTGTAATACAGGTGAGCAGTAACCAGGACATGACCCTGCAGCATTCATTCCACCACTAGGTGGCTCCAGCGCACAGTGTAATACAGGTGAGCAGTAACCAGGACGTGACCCTGCAGCATTCATTCCACCACTAGGTGGCTCCAGCGCACAGTGTAATGCAGGTGAGCAGTAACCAGGACTGACCCTGCAGCTTTTCATTCCTCCACTAGGTGGCTCCAGTGCACAGTGTAATGCAGGTGAGCATAACCAGGACATGCCCCTGCAGCATTCATTCCTCCACTAGGTGGCCCCCAGCCACAGTGTAATGCAGGTGAGCAGTAACCAGGACATGACCCTGCAGCATTCATTCCTCCACTAGGTGGCTCCAGCGCACAGTGTAATGCAGGTGAGCAGTAACCAGGACGTGACCCTGCAGCATTCATTCCACCACTAGGTGGCACCAGAGCACAGTGTAATACAGGTGAGCAGTAACCATGACATGACCCTGCAGCATTCATTCCACCACTAGCTGGCTCCAGCGAACAGTGTAATGCAGGTGAGCAGTGACCATGACATGAAGAGGAAGCTGCTACTTACCATCACAGGAGGACACCACCTGCAACACAAGAACACAGGAGTTAGCAAAACCTGCATAGGTTACAAGGACATCACATATCATCGCATAAAACTACTGATACAATACAGAGAGGATCTTCCATAGCTGTACATGAAATAAGCGGGAATATATTCACCAACATTATCACATCTCTAGGGTCAAGGTGCTGCTGAGCTGGTGTATCTAAGCCTATTGTGTGATACTCCTCTGCTGAGCTGGTTTATCTAAGCCTATCATGTAGGACACTGTCTGTTGAGCAGGGTATCTAAAGTTATCATGTGGGATACTTTCTGCTGATTTGTATCTAAGCCTTTCATTTGTGATACTGCCTAGTGATCCAAAATTATCTGTATGATAGAGATTCCCATAGTTACTTTCCCATCTTATTGAATCCTACTCATCAATAACGTTGCTTACAGTTGTGTATTCCTTTATAGATAATTCCACTGTGTGGAGCATACAGGATCCTGATCATCACAGCATTGTGAGGCGGGAGTATATAGGATCCTGATCATTGTGAGGTGGGAGTATATAGGATCCTGATCATTGTGAGGTGGGAGTATATAGGATCCTGATCATGGCAGCATTGTGAGACAGTATATAGGATCCTGATCATCACAGCATTGTGAGGCGGGAGTATATAGGATCCTGATCACTGCAGCATTGTGAGACAGTATATAGTATCCTGATCATCCCAGGATTGTGAGGCGGGAGTATATAGGATCCTGATCATCACAGCATTGTGAGGCGGGAGTATATAGGATCCTGATCATCACAGGATTGTGAGGCGGGAGTATATAGGATCCTGATCATCACAGCATTGTGAGGCGGGAGTATATAGGATCCTGATCATTGTGAGGCGGGAGTATATAGGATCCTGATCATCACAGCATTGTGAGGCGGGAGTATATAGGATCCTGATCATTGTGAGGTGGGAGTATATAGGATCCTGATCATTGTGAGGTGGGAGTATATAGGATCCTGATCATGGCAGCATTGTGAGACAGTATATAGTATATTGATCATCACAGCATTGTGAGGTGGGAGTATATAGGATACTGATCATCACAGCATTGTGAGGCGGGAGTATATAGGATCCTGATCATCACAGTATTGTGAGGCAGGAGTATATAGGATCCTGATCATTGTGAGGTGGGAGTATATAGGATCTGCAGCATTTTGAGGTGGGAGTGTATAGGATCTGCAGCATTGTGAGTTGTGAGTATATAGGATCTTCATAATTGTGAGGTGGGAGTATATAGGATCTGCAGTATTGTGAGGTGGGAGTATATAGGATCTGCAGCATTTTGAGGTGGGAGTGTATAGGATCTGCAGCATTGTGAGGTGGGAGTATATAGGATCTGCAGTATTGTGAGGTGGGAGTGTATAGGATCTGCAGCATTGTGAGTCGACCCTCTTATAAACCATTCCTGGAGGGCTCTGACGTGTCACCACCGGACAATCCCATTGATTATTTATTTTCCTGTGCTGTCACTTCCCTCTTTTCTTCTGCATCCTGCTCAGTCACCATTTCCCTCCTTATCGTCGTCTGGAGTGGCCGCCCCCGCTGCGATCTGTTATTGTATTTCTCCGGCAGTCACGGATCCAGAGAAGATGTCGAGCTACTCTCCAGTTCTCTTCCTTGACTTATCTCGTACGGATTTTGAGTACAATTGTCCCTTCTGTGAGCATCACACACGGCTAAAGCATCAGGTCACATGACCGACCTGATGGTAAACTGTGGTCTGTTTCCAAGGGCAACCAGCAAAGTTTTGAACACAGTATAAATAATAAAGAAAACCCAAAAAATCATCCAAAATGTGAGCAAAATAAGAAAATACCTTTACGAACTTGCTGAGAAGACGCGGATGAGGTGGTGGTATTATCTCTGGGTTGTAGCAATGTACAGTCAAAAGGAATTGGTGTCAAACTCAGCTCTGCTACCGCACGGCTTTACATGAGTTATAGAAGCTATATAGATGCAGCAGACCAGAGTTTGTCACTGAAACCGATATACACCAATCCCTCATTATAATTAAAGGGGTCGTCTCACTACAGGGATTGCTGCTTTTTATGTTAAAGATCTTGCAAAAACAAGTCACTTTGCAATATATGTCCACTAACAGTGTCCTACCTATTCCTAGATATCCCCTCTTGTATGGGCTGCATCAGCTCCTCAGGTCGCTATAGCTACAGACCTGTTTGGTCTCTCCTGATAGGCTGCCAGCACTGGTTGCTATAGCTACAGACCTGTTTGGTCTCTCCTGATAGGCTGTCAGCACTGGTTGCTATAGCTACAGACCTGGCTTCTACTGCAGCCTAGTAAAAGCCAGTAAACACGCCCCTGAATTCAAAGTGAAACCAAGAATACAGGACTAAGGTGAGATGAATCAATGTAGTGAGACAACCCCTTTACAGGGGGCACAATATGTAAATTAGAATTTAGGTCAAATTTGAGTCAAAATTGTAACTTTTTGCCCCACTCCCGATGACCCTTAAACTTTATATCTCCTCTGTATTTTTTGCTGTTAAGCAAAAAAAATGTGAACAGCAAATAAAAAAAATTACATAAAAATAAACTCAGCAGAATAACCGGGGTGAGAAAGCATTACAGCGCTCAAACCTGTGTGGACTAAAGAAAAGGAAGTGGTGCCCGGTCAGGAAGGGGGGAACGGGCCAGACAGGAACTAGTTAAAGATGATATTGGGACATTACTTACTCAAAAAACACTAAAATGTTTGGGCCATATTCACAGCTCAGTGGCTGGACTAGACTGAACCCAGTAGCAGGCAGCTCTGGCCCATATGCTACCTGGGAAAAACTAACAGCAATAAGCTGCACCTGTTAGTTTTTTCCCAGGTAGCATATAGGCCAAGTCCCTGCTACGGGGTTCAGTTATCCACCCCTTGAGCTGTGAATAGGCCCAAAAATTTGTGGGGGTTTTTTTGGTCCTGCTAGTATGGCGTATGGAATGGGGTTGTTTTCCCAAGTGTCAGATGCGGGTACCACTCAGCTTGCTACTCTGAGCCGTCACCCTTTTTTTTAGTTACATTAGTGATTACATAAAGTGATAATCTCGCGCACACGCTGACTCGCTGTAACCCTCCGGGTCGAGCCCCACGTGGGGTTTAATGTAAATGAAGTTTTCAGGTAAAGTGACCTGGAAATTCCGTGGGGGTTTTGCAAATACTTTGTGAAAAAATTTCCCAAAAGTTCTTCCTGGACGGGGGGTGTAAAAAGCCTACTGTAGGAAAATTCTTTTCTAGCTTTATGATAAAGCCCACTAAAAAGGCACCCGGCGGCGATCGGTTATGTGACCCATTTACCTGCTGACGGGCTACTTCCTCAATACATACATGGGGGGCATCATATAGGGCTCATGTACAATTAATATTAAAATATTATAATATAAATAATCCCACAGGGTCAAAACCCCCGGGAAAAAATTTATTACTAAACCAAAGGAAAATTTACCCCTTACATTTTTTTATTCCTCTGGTCTCTTCCTGAAAAGATGTAGAAAAGATCATTAGAGAACTGCTACTATTATTCTATTATTTTTATCTATCTACTATTTATCTATCAAAATCTATCTATCATTATCACCCCTATCTATCTATTCTATCTATCATTATCTACCCTATTTTCCACTTTACTATCTATCATCTTTTTCCCATTTCTATCTATCTATCTATCCTATCTATCTATCTACTACCTCTATTATTTTCCCCTTTTCCTATCTATCTATCTTTTACCCCATCCTATCTTTCTACCCTCAAATTTCTATCATCTACCCCAAATCTATTATCTATTTTATTTCTATTATCTACTATCTTCTATCTCATTCAAACTTTTACATCTATCTATTTTTATCCCATCCCTATCTATCTTCTTCTATCATCATCTATCTATCTTTTCCCATACTTTTAAATTTTATCTATCTTTTAACATCTATTTTATCTATCACTATCTACTATCTATCTATCTACCCCATATCTACTACCCCCTATCAAATTATCTATCCCATATTATCATCTATCTCTATCTATCTATCTTCTATCTCTATCTATTATTTACCCCAAATTTATACCCATCTATCAAATTTTTAACTTCTTCATCAAATCTATTACTCTATTATCTATCCCTATCAACTATCTATTTTTATCTTCACTATCTATTTTCTATCTTCTATTTCCCATACTATTATTATCTTCTATCTATCTATTTTTAAATCCTATCTATCTACTATCTATCAAAATCTATCATTATTTTATCTATCTATCTATTATCTTTATCTATCTATCTATCTATCTACCCCTATCTATCTATCTCATATCATCTAAACTAAACTGGCTCCTAAAACTAAAGCCCCCCAGCTGTTGGAACTACAACTCCATCATTTCCCTGTTAAGATTATACAAAGCAGAGGAGTTGTATTTTCCCAAACACTGGGGCGCTTTTGAGGATCCTGTTTTAAAACCCATACTATTTTCTATCTATCTATCAATCTATCTCATATCATCTATCTATCTATCTATCTATCTAAAATCTAATCTTATTATTTTCATATCTATCTATCTATCTTATCTATCTATCTCATATCTATCTATTATCTATTCATATCTATTTTATTTTCTATCTCATATCTTCTATCTATATCTATCTACCTATTATCTATCTCATATCTATTATCAAACCCAAATTTCTTTTCTATCTAATACTCATATCTAACCCTTATATTATCTTTCTATCTATTCATATCATCTATTATCTATACTTCTATCTCATATCTTCTATCTCAATTACTATCTATTATTATCTAATATCTATCTACTATTTTCTATCTATCATCTATCTATCTATTATCTCATACCCTATCTACCCCTACTCATTCTATCTATCTATATTTTTCAATATCTATTTCTTTTATCATCTATCCTATCTATTATCTATTCATATCTATCATCCCATATCTATCTACTACTTCTATCATCCCTATCTATCTATCTATCCAATCTATCTACAAACTCATATTATTTCTACATCTATTCCTATAACTATTTATTATCTATCTATCTATCTACTATTATCTATCTACTATCTAATATCTATCTATCTATATCTATCCTTTCCATATTATCTATCTCATATCTATCTCATATCATCTACTATCTATCTATCTATCTATCTATTTTCAATTTTTTTCTATTCATATTACTATCTATCTCTATCTATCTATCTATCTATCTCATATTTTTTTAAAATTTCTATTATCTTTTATATTTATCTTTTCCCCCAATCATCTTTTCTTCTATCTATCTATCCATATTATCTCATATTATTTTCTATCTATCTATCTATCTATCTAATCAATCTTATCTATCAAACCTATCTCATATCTATCATCTATCTATCTATCTATTACTATCTACTATTATCTATCTATCTCATATCTATCTATCTATCTATCTACCATATCTTTTATTTTATCTTCTATCAAATCTATCTTCTATCATCTATCATCTATCATCTATCATATCTATTATCCTTCTATCTACCAATTTCTATCTACCCCATATCTATCTATCCCATATTATCTATTATTTCTATCTATTTTCTATCTATCTATTATCTATCTATTTTCCCCCCCCTTTATCTTCAATCTATTCAATCTATCTATCTATCTATATCTATCTATTTCTATTATATCTATTATCTATCTATCTACTCTACTATCTATCTATCTATCTATTTTCTCATACTAATTATATCTTCAAACTGACAGATTTAGAGATAGATTATACTGTCCACCCTGTTTCAGTGACAATTACTATTGTTGGTGTTGTGCTGAATTTAGCTGGACACTCCTGCTACATATTCCCTCCATTCTCTGACCATCAGACAACCAACAATGCTAATGGCCCCAGGGCTGGCTCCAGGTGTATATAATTCCTGGCCCCAAGTCTATTCCAACTTTGGATAATTTGCACAGAGCATATTTGCCAGAATGCAGCTGGCCACCTAAGTGTGGGGAGCCTGGGCACCTGTACAGGTTTGTGTGAGCCCCAAGGAGCTTCCAGAACCAGAGTTTGGGGCTGCTGCCTCCTGTGCCTGGCATCCGGCTGAATAGGACATATGTCAGGAGCACAGTGAGGACAGCCCTGTTAGTCAGCTGTCTGTCACTATTACTACCAGGGATCTGATTGGCTGACAGATAGTAGCTGACAATGCTCCTCCCATATGTCCTTTTCAGCTGGATACAGGCATTGTGTCGCTCACATTCTTCCCTTCACTTAGTGAAGTCTTTCCTTACTTTTTATGAAATATTAGACAGATTTTTCTCTACATAGTGACCACATTTAGTTTGCTTCCATTCCCCTTGTATCTAAATATCCCGGGCAGCGCAGACTGGTTTGTTGGCGTCACCCCTGCCCCTCAGGGCACCTGTCCTGCAGCCCCCATCTAACTATTCCAATGATTAATAACAGTCCCGCTCTGACGGGCAGCGTTGTGGTTTTCTATTTTCACCCCGGCCACCTACTAGAGATTACAGATAAGCCCGGGCCATTAATGCTCTTTGTCTTTTACCTGTTGTGCTGTAAAAAAAAAAAAAACACAACCGCAGGAGAAGTGATGCAAAAACTACACAAATGAAGAACAAAACACAGCTGCCAGCCTCACACAGCGCTGAGCTACAAAGGAGGATTATACTGCTCTACTATACCGCCTAACTGTGCACCAGGACAGGTGCAGCATCACTGGAGCACCAGCCTGCCTCCAAACAAGGCCCTTTTTGCTGTTCTATAAACCGTGGGGGTTTTTGCAGAATTGCATTTGATGGGAATTTTCTTTGCAGTTTGGGGGTTCTCATTGGGTTCTCCACTTTATATCACTTTCAATATTTTTTGTTTTCACATTCAAAAAACCAAGCTTTATTGAGACAAAGAGAATAGATGGTACATACCAATATGTCTTACAAACAATCAACACAGAGAGAAATGTAATTAATGCGCATCTGAAGATGTAAGCAGAGTCCATATTGTCATGAGTAGCTAAGATCGACAGGAGCAGCGTTGCAGTCAATGACTTAAATGGGTCGTCACACTACAAGGATTGCTGCTTTCTATGTTAAAGATCTCACAAAAACAAGTCACTTAGCAATATGTGTCCATTAACAGTGTCCTACATATTCTGAGATATCCCCTCTTGTATGGGCTGCATCCAGTGTCGGACTGGGGGGTCTGGGGCCCACAGGGGAGTTGATCTGGGGGGGCCCACCGGGGGGGCCCACCCTACTGTACATGAAAATATTACCGGCCTCTCGGACATAAACGCGCCCATTTTACCACATAATACAGTGTTCAAGACAGAACTGTATTGAGTAGTGAGTCGCATATCTGTCTATCGCACATATCTGTCTGTCTCACACATCATAGACAGGGCTAAGTAGCTCCATCCATATCCCCCTCCACCCACATACAATATCCCCCTCCACCCACATACAATATCCCCCTCCACCCACATACAATATCCCCCTCCGCCCACATACAATATCCCCCTCCACCCACATACAATATCTCCCTCCACCCACATACAATATCCCCTCCACCCACATACAATATCCCCCTCCACCCACATACAATATCCCCTCCACCCACATACAATATCCCCCTCCACCCACATACAATATCCCCCTCCACCCACATACAATATCCCCCTCCACCCACATACAATATCCCCTCCACCCACATACAATATCCCCCTCCACCCACATACAATATCCCCCTCCACCCACATACAATATCCCCCCTCCACCCACATACACTATCCCCCTCCACCCACATACAATATCCCCCTCCACCCACATACAATATCCCCCTCCACGTTTCCCTTGGTCACACACCTATCCAATATAGAAGTAAAATAACCCCTCAAATTAGGGACTCACCGGAGACGTCCTATCTGAGGAGTCGTTCTCTTCTCTCATGAGTCGTTCTTTTTCCCTTCTCTTCTGCATCCGTTCCACACCGCCATGATGACTTGTCCCGGCCACAGCTCATCCCTGCAGAAATTACACACAAATATCTTAGAATCCTCAATTTTCCAGCATCTCTTTACCCATTTCCACCTCTGTACAAACTTCCCAGGGGTGGGAGAGCGGGTACAAGCCATAACTTAGAGGCTTTGTATCCTAAGGGGTTGGAAGGTGGGGAGAGGACTAACCCCCTGGAGATAATGCTACAACTATGGGCTGCTGCCCTCTCAATTATATTACCAGGTAGGTAGACAAGACACTAGGTAGGTAGGCAAATAGGCAAGGCCCCAGTCTGTAGGTAGGTGGTTTCTCCCAGTTAGGTAAGCTGTAGGTAGTTAGGGTCCCCTTTATATAGGCTGCAAGCAGTTAGGGACCCCCTTTAGGTAGTATACAGGCAGTTAGGGCTTCCCATGAAGTAGTATACAGGCAGTTAAGGCCTCCTTTAGGTAGTTTGCAGGCAGTTAGGGGTCTCCTTCAGGTAGTATACAGGTAGTTAGGGGCCTCCTTTAGCTAGTGTGCAGGAAGTCAGGCCCCCACTTTAGGTACTGTGTAGGTAGTCAGGGCCCCTTTAGTATTTAGGTAGCCAGGCCCCCTTTGTAGTCAGGGCCCCCCTGTAGGTAGTCGGGGCATCCCTTGTAGTCAAGGCTTCCCTTTAGGTAGCCAGGGCCCCCCTTGTAGTCAGGGCCCCCCTTTAGGTAGTCAGGGCCCCCCAGGGCCCCCCTGAAGGTAGCCAGGGCCCCTCTGAAGGTAGCCAGGGCCCCTCTGAAGGTAGCCAGGGACCCCCTGTAGGTAGCCAGGGCCCCCCTTGTAGCCAGAGCCCCCGTCAGAACCCCCCTGTAGTCAGAGCTCCCTTGTAGTCAGAGCTCCCCTTGTAGCCAGGGCCCCCCCCTTGTAGCCAGGACCACCCTGTAGCCAGAGCCCCCCTTGTAGCCAGGGCCCCCCTTGTAGCCAGGGCCCCCCTTGTAGCCAGGGCCCCCCTGTAGTCAGAGCCCACCTTGTAGCCAGAGCCCCCCTGTAGCGGGCCCCCCTTGTAGTCAGGGCCCCCCTTGTAGCCAGGGCCCCCCTTGTAGCCAGGGCCCCCCTTGTAGCCAGGGCCCCCCTGTAGTCCGAGCCCCCCTTGTAGCCCGAGCCCCCCAGGTAGCCAGAGCCCCCCTTGTAGCCAGGACCCCCCTGTAGCCAGAGCCCCCCTTGTAGCCAGAGCCCCCCTTGTAGCCAGCGCCCCCCTTGTAGCCAGCGCCCCCCTTGTAGCCAGGGCCCCCCTGTAGTCAGAGCCCCCCTTGTAGCCAGGGCCCCCCTTGTAGCCAGGGCCCCCCTGTAGCCAGCGCCCCCCTGTAGCCAGAGCCCCCCTTGTAGCCAGGGCCCCCCTTGTAGCCAGCGCCCCCCTTGTAGCCAGCGCCCCCCTTGTAGCCAGAGCCCCCCTGTAGCGAGCCCCCCTTGTAGCCAGGGCCCCCCTGTAGTCAGAGCCCCCCCTGTAGTCAGAGCCCCCCCTGTAGTCAGAGCCCCCCCTGTAGTCAGAGCCCCCCCCGTAGTCAGAGCCCCCCCCCGGTAGCCAGAGGCCCCCCCGGTAGTCAGAGCCCCCCCTGTAGTCAGAGACCCCCCGGTAGTCAGAGCCCCCCCCTGTAGCCAGAGCCCCCCCTGTAGTCAGAGCCCCCCCTGTAGTCAGAGCCCCCCTGTAGTCAGCGACCCCCTTGTAGGTAGTTTAAAAAAAAAAAAAAAATCACTTACCTGGCTCCGGCTCCCGCCCGCTCTGCGCTGCCGCCGGCTCCGTACTGGCATCCTGCATAGGCGGCACGGTGAAGTGACGTCACCGCGCCGCCTACGTCACCAGTAGGGGCCGGCGCCCGGCAGGCTGAAGGCCTAATGCGTTCAGCCTGCCGGGGAGAGCAGCGGAACGCAGCGCTAGTGGTGCTGTGTGCTCCGCTGACACCGCGCAGCCCCGGGAGTCGGGGACATTAGTCCCCCACTCCCAGGCCGGTCTCTGGGCGCTCGGGACGCGGGTCCCGGGCGCTCAGGGACCGCATGCGCGGACGGGCCCCAGGGAGCGACGGCACTGCCTCCGGGGCCCCCAGCGGCTCGGGGGGGCCCACCGGGGGATCCCCCGGTCCCCCGGCGGCCCAGTCCGAGCCTGGCTGCATCAGTTCCTCAGGTTACAATAGCTACAGACCTGTTTGATCTATCCTGATAGGCCGCCAGCACTGGTTTGCTATTGCTACAGACCTGATTGTTCTCTCCTGATAGGCCGCCAGCACTGGTTTGCTATAGCTACAGACCTGATTGTTCTCTCCTGATAGGCTGCCAGCATTGGTTGCTATAGCCACAGACCTGTTTGATCTCTCCTGATAAGCTGCCAGCACTGGTCGCTAAGCTACAGACCCTGTTTAAATCTCTTCTGATAGGCGGCCAGCACTGGTTGCTATCGCGACAGCCCTGGCTTCTACCGCAGTCTAGTAGAAGCCAGTAAACATGCCCCTGAATTCAAAGTGAAACCGGAAAACAGGACTGAGGTGAGATGAATCAATGTAGTGAGACAACCCCTTTAAGTGACAAACTTGGAGACAAATAAGAACGCAAGGCTGCAATTGAAAAAATGTTACTGACAGTCTGGGATGCAATAGAAATATGGATCAGTACAGAGCAAAATTGGTAAACATGGAAGATCTCCAACCCTCTAACTGCCCAAGATAGGGGAGAATGGGGGAAAAGGGAGATGGGTCAAAAGAGGATGAGGCAGTATGCAACCAAGAGCCCAAACCAGGAGTACAAGGATCCCCTGTCAGGTCGTGGTATGACACAGCAGGGTTACAGTACTAATCAATATCATCTCTCTGAAGGTGTAAGGTGTCCCAAAGAAAAACTACGATTGGTGAAACCATCAGACCATGAAACAATTTGGACAAACTTAGGGTAACTTAGGAGAAAGGAAAGGGGGAAAAGCCAGTCAGGGCCAGAGCTCCATCATCCTCCGCCAGAGCAACAGGTCGGTCAATGCCAAGCAGGGTATGTATCCGGTTAGCACAAATTGACATAATTCGAAGATTCGCAGAATCTGAACCAGCCATCCCATATCTTATAAAACATCACACCATCACCCACCGAATCACACCTCATCTCCTCCCACCTACAGGTTCTATGTATCTCCTTGAACCAGTCCGTAATGGTAGGAGGGGCCAGGGCCGCCATACAGGGGGTACAACTGGTACTCCCTTATAGGGCCCGGTGGAATAAGGGAGCCCGCCGCAAGCGGGCCCCCTTATTCCTAAACGGCAGAGCGGGGCCCCGGCCGGGGCCCGCCGAACCAGGCCCCGCCTGGCCCACAGTGTGGGCCCGACCCCTGCGGGCCCCGGGGCAGTGCCGTCGCTCCCCGGGGCCCGCCCGATCCGGTCTCGAACACCCGGGCCCCGGTCCCGAGCGCCCAAAACCCCGGCCCGGTACCCGGGGGACAATGTCCCCGACCCCGGGGGCTGCAGGGTTTCAGGGGAGCACAGCGCCACTAGCGCTGCCCCCGCTGATCTCCCCGGCAGGAGAAGACACTGGGGCCTTCAGCTGGGGGCGCCGGCCCCTATGCTGACGTAGGGGGGCACGGTGATGTC
Organism: Phyllomedusa bahiana; assembly: GCA_025379985.1. NCBI lineage: Eukaryota > Metazoa > Chordata > Amphibia > Anura > Hylidae > Phyllomedusa > Phyllomedusa bahiana. The sequence continues at coordinate 21,053 of JAODAL010012158.1, read as the reverse complement.
ACATACCGCGCCGCCTAGCGGGGCGGCGGGAGCCAGCGGGGAGCACGAGGGCCGGGAGCGGGAGCGGGCTAAGGTAAGACGATTTGGTTTTTTTTTTATAAAAGGGGGGCCCTGACGCTGCCTATATCAAAAGGGGGGGCCCTGCTGCGCCTACAACAAAAGGGGCCCCCTGACTCTGCCTATTTCAAAAGGGGGGGCCCTGACTCTGCCAACCAAAAAGGGGGCCCTGACTGCTCCCTATATCTAAAGGGGGGCCCCCTGAGTTTGCCTACAACAAAAGGGGCCCCCTGCTGTGCCTACAACAAAAGGGGGGCCCCTGCTGCTGCCTATATTAAAGGGGGGGCCCTGCTGTGCCTAAACAAAGGGGGGCCCGCTGCTGCCAAAACTAAAGGGGGCCTGATGTGCCTTTATATCAAAAGGGGGGGGCCCGGACTGCGCCATATCAAAAGGGGGCCCTGGCCTGCCTAAAACAAAGGGGGGGGCCCTGGCTCCCACCCCAAAAGGGGGCCCTGACTCTCCCTACAACAAAAGGGGCCCTATGCTCCCTATACAAAGAGGGCCCGGCTGCTGTATTTTAAAGGGGGGGCCCTGACCTGCTAATCTAAAGGGGCCCTACTGCGCCTATATTAAAGGGGGGGCCCTGGTCCCCTATATCTAAAGGGGGACCTGACTGCTGCCTATACTAAAGGGGGGGCCCTGGCTGCTCCCTAATCTAAAGGGGGGCCCGGGCTGCTGCCCAACAAGGGGGGGCCCCTGGTGGGGCCTAAACAAAAGGGGGGGGCCCTGGCTGCGCCCAAACAAAAAGGGGGCCCTGGCTGCGGCCTCAACTAAGGGGGGCCCTGGTGCTGCCTACAACAAAGGGGGCCCTGCTCTGCCTACAACTAAAGGGGGGCCCTGTCTCCCAAACCCTCAAAAGGGGGGGCCCTGACGCTGCCAACCCTCTAAAGGGGGGCCCCGACGCTGCCAAACCTCAAAAGGGGGGGCCCTGACTCTCCAAACCTCAAAAGGGGGGTCCCTGATCTCCCAACCTCAAAAGGAGGGCCCTGCCCCGCTTACAACAAAAGGGGGCCCATGGCTGGTACCCCCCAAACCCTCCCGGGGTGGGGGCCTCCCCAACTTATCGGGGGGTTTTCACCTCCCCAAAATAGGGCCTATCTAATTCCCGGGACCTTTCCCATTGCCTACCCCCTGGTATATAATTTTGGGGGAACCCATAGCGACATTATCTCCGGGGGGGTTAGTCCTCTCCCCCCCCCAACCCCTTAGGATACAGGCCTCTAAGTTATGGTTTTACCGCTCTCCCCCCCCCCGGGGAAGTTTGTACGGGGGTGGGAAGGGGTTTAAAAAATGCTTAAAAATTGGGATTCTAAGATTTTGTTAATTTTCTGCAGGGATGAGTTGGGGAAGGGGAAAAGTCATCATGGCGGTGTGGCGAGCAGAAGAAAAGGGAATAAGAACGATCAAAGAAAGAACGACTCCTCTATGACTCCCCCGGGGGATCCCTGATTTTTAGGGTTTTTTGCTCTATATTTGGATAGGCGTATTCCCTGTAATTTTATGTGACCTGAGTGGTGTCTGACCTCTATGGGGCTCTAATGGCGGTTTTTGAGGGTTTTACCTGAGTGGTGTCTGACCTCTATGTGGTCTCTATATGGCGGGGTTGTAGGTTATACCTGAGCGATGTCGACTTATTATTCTATATGGCGGGGTTGTAGGTTATACCTGAGTGGTGTTGACCTCTATGTGGTCTCATAGGGGAGTTGTAGGTTCCTGAGCTGGTGTTACCTCTTTGTGGTCTCTTTAAAAGGGGGTGTTTTAGTTATACCGAGCTGGTGCTGATTTAAGGGGGTTTTATGTGATGAGTTGTAGGGTTTTCCTGAGTGTGTCTGCCCTATGTGACTCTAATGGCGGTGTTGTAGGTTTCCCGAGTGGGGCTGACCTTATGTATCTCTATTAACGGTGTGAGGTTATACCTGAGCTGGTGTTGGACCTCTATGTGGTCTCTTAAAAGGGAGTGTTGTAGTTATACCCCGACTGGTGTCTGATCCTAAGTGGTCTTATATGGTGGGGTTTTGGGTTTCCGGGGGTGGTGTTGACCTCTATGTTATCTTATATGGCTGTTGTAGGTTTACCTAGTGGGATCTGACCTCTCTGTGGTCTCTATTACGGTGTAGTAGGTTATACCCGAGCGGTGTTGGACCCTATGTGGTCCCCTATATGCCATGTTGTAGTTTTTACCTGAGCTGGTGTCTGATCTCTATTGGTCTCTTTGGGGGTGTTGTAGGTTATACCTGGGCGGTGTTGACCTCTAGTATCTCTATATGGGGGTGTTGTAATTATACCTGAGTGGGGTCTGACCTCTTGGGTTCCTATAGGATGTTTGAGGTTAACCTGACTGGTGTTGTCCTATTGGGTCCTATTGGCGGGGTTGTAGGTTATACCTGAGCTGGTGTCTGACCTCTAGTGGGTTTCTAATGCTGTGTTTTAGGTTATACCTGAGCTGGTGTCTGATCTCTATGTGGGCTCTATAGGCGGGGTTTTAGTTATACCCGGTGGGGGTTTTGACCACTTTTGGTTTATATGGCGGTGTTTAGGTTATACCTGGGCTGGTGTCTGACCTCTATGTGATTTTTATTGGGGGGTTGTAGGTTTACCTGAGCTGGTGTCTGACCCTTTTTGGGGCCTATATGGCGGTGTTGTAGGGTTTTACCCGAGGGTATTGACCTCCTGTGGGCTCTATATGCGGTGTAGTGGTTATACCCGAGCTGGTGTTTTTGGCCTCATGTGGGGTGTTGTAGGTTATTCGGGCTGGTATAATGCCAGGTACAGTGCCCTTGGGCCCGTGATAGGATTACACTTTCTTTTTTGCTGGTGTTTTTTTTTAGAGGTGGTGGGTGCATGACCCAAAGGGGAAAAATGGGGGGGATAGTGTAGGGCTGGTGGGGGGGGTATTTTTATTGGGCTGGGGGGGGAGGTTTGTAGTGGGCTGGTGGGGGGGGGATTTTGTATTTGGGCTGGGGGGGGGGGATTTTATGTGGGTGGTGGGGAGCGGAAAATTTATGTGGGTGGTGGGGGGGGCGGGGGTATTTTATGGGCTGGTGGGGGGGGGCGGATATTTATTGGCTGGTTGGGGGGGGTGGGTATTGTATGTGGGGTGGGGGGGGCGGAATTGTTGTGGACGGTTGGGGGAGGGATATTGTAGGGTGGTGGGGGTGGTTATTGTATGTGGGCCGGGGGGGGGGGTATTGTATGTGGGGTGGTGGGGGGGGCGGATATTGTTGTGGCTGGTGGGGGGGCGGTATTTTGGGCTGGTGGGGGGGGATATTGAATTGGTCTGGGGGGGGGAGGATATTTTATGTGGCTGTTGGGGGGGGGAAGCGGGTTTGTTTTGGGTCTGGTGGGGGGGAGCGGATATTTTTATGGCTTGGGGGGGGCGGATATTGTAGTGGGGCGGGGGGGGGTGGGAATTTGTAGTGGGGGGTGGGGGGGCGGATATGTATTGGGCTGGGGGGGAGCATATTTTAGTGGGCTGGTGGGGGGTATGGATGGGGGCTACTTAGCCCTGTTTCTAGATATTGAACAGACAAAGTTGACTCACTTGCTATTTCTACAACAAACAGTTCTTTTTTGCCCTGTATTTGGGTAAAAAGGGGGCGTTTAAGTCCCAAGGGCCCCCCTTTTTTTTTCTGGGGGGGGGCGATCGGGTTGTGAGGGCGGGGGTTTTTTATGGGGGGCCCAGGGGCTTTGCTGTTGGGGCCCTGAAATTTCTGTTTGGGGGCCCCCGGGGGGGCTGCGGGTCTCCAAAAACTAGGGATAACCCTTTGGCGGCATTTAACGAACGGTGACAATCACCTTTGACGGAGTCGGGTGGATCCCCCCTTAAATAAAGAACGAACGGTCGGATCATTCCTCAGTTTTTCACCCGTTACCAAGGCAATTACACGGATAACCCAGACCAAAAGGGCGAAGGGGGAACATTTCCACCACTATGTAGCATTGTGCCCCCCTTTGGGCCCTCCAAAACAAGTGGAGACGGGGGGTAGATACTGAAATGTAAAATGGGGACTCGTACATCTGGAATGATTTTTATAGTTAAAAGGGGGTTTTTCCCCACATTGATTCACCTCACCTCAGTCCTGTTTTTTTTTGGTTTTTATTTGAATTCGGGGGGTGGTTACCGGCTTCTACTAGGTTGCAGTAAAGCCCGGGCTGTGCTATAGCAACCAGTGTGGGAGCCTATAGGAAGTCAAAAGGTCTGTAGCTATAGCGACCTAGGAGTATGCGCCCATAAAAGAGGGAATTCTAGGAATAGGTAGGGCATGTTAAGGACATATATTGGAAGTTACTTGTTTTTTTTCAAATCTTTTAAATAAAAAGCAGCAATCCCGTAGGAGACAACCCCTTTAAGTTCTGAATTGTCCCGAACCGAGACCTGTGAGCCCCTGACATTCCTGAGTCCACTCCGCCCCAGAAAGCTCTCTAGAGATTCCTTTTTCCCCATATTGATAGGAAGCTTATAATTTTCGCCCTTTTCAAAAGACCAAGGCCTAGCAATAAATGCTTATGAAAAGGGGAAGCCAAACCCACCAATTTTCCTTTAGGTGGAAAGGGCTCGTTTTTAAAGGACAGGTTCCTGGTAGGGCCGGACAGGCGAAAAGGTTCTGAAAAGTAAAAATATTCAAAAACCTGGGGCAATGAAAGGGGGCCCCTTACGCTGAGTACGTTGTGCCCCCCCCCAAACTACTTTTAGACATCCGTCAGGGGACCCCCCCAAAATCCCTATCCCCCCCCCAAAACCCCAACCCCCAAAAAAAAAATCAAAAGTCGGTGTTTCTGGGTTTTCCGGATTCCCAGAAAGCGGGGAAAAAGGAAAACCCCCGGGTTTTTCAAAAGGGAAAAAGAGGAGGGATAAGACCTAAGTATTCGTACAAAAATTTTTTTTTAAATTTGAACAAAGGGGGAAACCCCGGGCCGTTTTTTTGGGAAGGGGCCCTTGGGGGGTAAACCGGGGGAAATTTTGCCGCTTTTTGGTGACCCTTACAGCCCCAGTTCTTTTCAAACCCCGGACTTCGTCCGAGAAATTTTTGGAAAGCTATCTAAAATTTAAACCGTAAATCCCCCCGCCAATTTAGAATCCCCTAAAAAATTTTGGGCCCGAAAAGCCCCCCCTCCATTTTGGGGCTTATCAAGTTTATTTCAAAAACCCCCTTGGGTGTTTGGGTGTCCCCAGACAAACCCCCCCCCTTTGACCATACTTTGCAGAAAGGGAAAAAAGGGCCCTTTAAGAGAGGGGGGTTCCCACTTTTATTTTTTTTTACTTATTATGTTTTTTAATAGGAAATCTTAAAAAAACTTTTTTAAATTCAAAATTCATGTGACACACGCGGGTCAATTGACCCGGTATCCAGGAAACCCATTGTAGTTAGGGAGGGCAAAACTTTTTCCAGTATTACTACCTCCAGCAGGTCTTAAAAATTTTAAACCACCCCCCGGGTCAGGGTGACCCGGGTTTATCCAAAAATAAAAAATGTATGGGGGAGCAGAATACTCCAGTTTACCCCCTTTCCAGCGCGTCTTTCTTGTAAACCACCACACAGGTAAAAGTGACCCTGGTACCCAAGGTAACAGTAGTGTTTGGAGGAGCGAACTTCCCATTTTTTTACTACCTCCGCAGTGCCCTTATCTTTGTCCCACCCACAGGTCTGTGACCCTAGTATCAGGTAATACCCAGTTGGGTATGAGGAGCAGAACCTATCCAGTATCACTACCTCCAGCAGCGTTTTAACATGTGGACCATCACACAGGTCAGGTGCCCTGGTATCCAGGTAATTGTATATGTATGGGGCGAGCAGAACTTCTCCAGTATTACTACCTCTAGCAGCGTCTTATCATGTGACCCTCATACAGGTCATGTGACCCTGGTATCCAGGTAAAAGTAGTGTATGGGGGAGCAGAACTTCTCCAGTATTACCCACCTCAGCAGTGTCCTTATACATGTGACCACCAAACAAGGTCATGTGACCCTGGTATCCAGGTAACAGTAGTGTATGGGGTAGGAGCAGAAATTCTCAGTATTACCACTCCAGCAGCTTCTTATCATGTGAACCCCCACACAGGTCATGTGACCCCCATTTATCCAAGGGTAACAGTAGTGTATGGAGGAGCAGAAACTTCTCCAGTATTACCACCTCCAGCAGCCGTCTTATATGTGACACCACCAATCATGGTCATGTAACCACCACACAGGTCATGTGACCCTGGTATCCAGGTAATAGTAGTGTATGGAGGAGCAGAACTTCTCCAGTATTACTACCACACAGGTTTCGTTTGGGTGGTGGTAAGAGGGCTTTACTTTCTAATGGCTTGGATGCCATGGTGCATTGACTGAAGCATCTGAGTGGTTACATGGCTGGGGTCAGAGTTATCACTATAAGTAACTGCAGGCACCTCCTGTCTATGGAATCCACTCCATAACTCCATGATGTCTTTATGGTGTAATAGTACATGAAGTCACATCAAGGGGTTAAAGGGATGGTCCAGAATGATAAAACCGGATGATTTTTCACAAAAACAGCAACACTCTTGTCAAAGGGTTTTGTCTGGTATTGCAACTCATTCAAGTCAAGCTGCAATACCAGATACATCCTCAGGATAACAGTGGCGCTGTTTTGGAAACAAAAGTAGATCTTTTCCAAAGCCTGAAAAACCTGGGTAACAGCCATGGAGACTGCACTAATTGCCAATATGGCCACTATTTGTCACTATTTCTCCCCTCTGCTGACCCATCTTTCATACACCAAGGCTTTCACTTTCTATTCATATATTCGACCCCCCGACTAGATTGTTGTCATATTAGATGACGTCAATGACTTGATAATGAGCTGGAGACGCCGGGCACAAAACAATAAATGCTATTATGATATTTCCAGGCACATCTTCGGATATTTGTGTTACTCGTCTGAAGATGTTAATATCTCACAATGTGTCCTGTCATAGATCCCCTCCCCCCATATACAGCCGCTCACTTTATAGACCTCATTATTTGTAGAAAAAGGCCATAAAAAGTGTCGCCCTGTGGAGGGCATAAAGAACAACGTTATATCAATCTCTAAAACTACCAAGACTGCAAAAAAAACAAAAAAAAAAAAGCAAAGTGGGTGCCAGTCACTATTTTACAACACAACAGGTCAACTGAAAACGATACCAAAGAAGAGTCAAAGTTTTAAGAACAATTTCCAGATTTTTCTCTTAGTTATCTAAAATTGTCATATTTTTAGTTTTTCAATACATGGATTTTTTTTACAATTTTTTTCTCAAATTGAGAACTTAATCTATTTTATCTGTCAGCAAAAATGTATATTTTCTGAAAAAAAAGTCCTGAAAACTAGAGATGAGCCAACAGTAAAATGTTCGAGTCAAACTTCGAACAGCAGTTGTGTTTGGGTTTGAGGTTTGATTCGAACTCAAACTTGAACCCCATTAAATCAATGGGTTAATTTTTGTACCTATACAGGAGAGGAGAAGCTGGAATCACCATCCATAACAGTAAACTGGAGACGTGGAACAACTTAGTGAAGAAAATTTGGCTCTAAGAGCAACGGAAAAAAACTGAGAGGTAAATACTGTAGGGCGACATTCGATGAATTAGCCGCGTCGGGGGCGCACCTTTCTGCCGGTTTTACGGTGTAATCTGCACCTGATTATGTCGGCGCCGGGTGCGCGCTCTATTCATTCATGTAAAGTACGACCGCGCACTCGCCAGTGTTTGAGGCGCAGTGCGGGACTGAGGCGCAGTGCGGGCTGGCATATGATTCGCGCGCCGAGGTAGGAGTCGGAGTGTCAGTCATACATGCGGGGAAAGTCCGCGGCCTCGCCAAGTGTTTGAGGCGCAGTGCGGGGGTACCGAGGCGCACGTGCGGCGCTGAGCCTAAGATTTCGCATCGAGGAGGTGCGCTCATACATACGGGATAACGTTCCCTGCGCCTCGACAAGTGTGTGGGGTGTGCAGTGCGGGACTTAGGTGACTTCGTGCGGGGGACTGCGCCTGAAAATCTGTTCCGATGCGAGACAGGTGGAACAGCGAGAAATCATTCAACATGTCGGTGCGGGTATGAATCAAAATCGCCTTTATAAAGGCGGAAAACATTCTCAGAAAAAAGAGCCTCAAAACCTCAAAAATTAAAAAATACATAATAAAAAAATCAGCTTTACTCAGTGAATATCCTAATTAAAGAATTAGGGATATTGGAAATTGCCGGGAAATACATGTAATTTCAAAATTCTGAAAGCTATTTATCATTGGTCGGCTAGTAACTGGCAATCAGAATAGGAGCGACAGTGAACTTTTAAAAACCTATGGAGAAAATACTGACCAATCAGAATCAAAGGAGGGACAGTTAAAAATACGTAAAAATTGCAGAAAAGTGTCGATCGCTGTCTTAGCTAGCGGTGGCTTGGCTATCCAGCCAATAAGGAGCGCGAGCTACTTCTCCCATTGTAGTCTAGGAGAGATCGGCGCATGCAATCTCAGCGTCTGCGCCGTGTTGCGGCATGGAGTAGGAATTAAAAACAAACTTTATATTAAGTGTAAAAACTTTATCTGAGAATAGCGCTGAAACCTTCTCTAAAATAAATCGTTAATCCCGACAAACGCAGTATTGCTATATAAGGAATTGCAATAGAGAGAATTGCCGGGGAAATACAGTAAGTCAAATTGTTTAAGCTATTCTCATTGCGTCAGCATAAACCAAGCCAATCTAGATCAGGAGCGAAATGGCCCCATTCTAACCTATGGAGGAGAATTGACCAATAGAATAGGGAGCGTCGGGAACCCATTCTAACCTATGGAGAAGTAATTATTGACCAAATCATATTCCAAGGCGGGACAGTTCAAAATACAGTAAAAAAGCAGAAAAGAGATTGATTGGCTTGAGCTAGGGGGCTTGGCTATTCGGCCATATCTGAGTGCGAGCCTAATTTCTCATAGAGTTCTATGGGGAATGAAATGCAGAGCGAGCTCGTTTGTGATTGGCCTGTTAAAAGAGGCGCGGTTATTGGACCAATGGAGGAGAGCGAGCACGCTCTATGGGTTTTCTAATGCAATCCTTGAAATAAAACTGTTACATGGCCGATAATCAAAATGATAATACTGCCGGATAGTTGTCCAGAGTGTTTAAAAATTGAATAATAATATGGGGGTAACGAAAAAAAAATAGTTATTCAATAAAAATCGGTTTATTTCATTTATTTTCGTTTGACAAGGCTCAATAGTTTGGGTTGTGATAACGAAAAATAAAGAAATAACAGGAATTTTATTGATTAATTTTTTATTTTTTTACCCCATTATTATTATCATTTTATATACACATCGGGACAACTTCTGTAGTTTATCATTTGGTTTCGGCATTTAATGTTGTATTCCCGGTTTGGTTGCATTTGAAAACCCATAGGCTGCGTCGTTGCTCTCCCATTGGTCCAATTTACCGCGCCTCTTTTTTAATACTTAGCCAATCAATGCTCGCTTGAATTTCTTTTTCCCCATAGAACTCTTATGAGAATGTAACGAATGCGCTCTGATGGATAAGCTGGATGGGCCCCGCCGCTTCAAACCAATCAGCTTATTTTCTGCCTTTTTACTGTATTTTGAAATGTACCCACCCTTTGATATGAGTGGTCCTTATTTCCTCCAATAGGTTAGAATGGGCCATTGTCGATCCTATTCTGATTGGTCTATTTCTCCCATTAGGTTATAATGGGACATTGTCGCTTCCTATTCTGATGGTTGGGTTTTGCGACCAAATGAGCACTAGCTTGTAAACATTTTGAATACTGTATTTCACGGGGGGCCAAAAAATTACTCTCTATTGCAATTCCATATGTAGCGCGGTCTTGGCGTCAAACGCGTTGTTAGGGTTTTAACTGTTTTATTTGTTAAAGAAGGTTTCTTTAGCTATTTATATGATTATGTTACACACTTTATTAAAATGTTTTTTTTTTTATACTTCATGCCGCACGGCGCTGAGCGCCGAGATTTCAGTGCGCCCATCTCTCCATAGATTACAATGGGAGAAGTAGTTCCGCTCTGATTGGCCGAGATAGCCAAGCCCCACTAGCTCACCCAATCACTCTTTTCTGCATTTTTACTGTCTTTCGAACTGTCCCGCCTTTGATTTTGATCGGTCAAAACTTCTCCATAGGATATAATGGTTCTTTGTCGATCCTATTCTGATTGGCTGGTTTATGCCGGCCAATCAGAATAGCCTACCGAATTTGAATTACTGTATGTCCTGGAAATTTCTTTCTATTGCAATTCCCGATGTAGCGCCGGTCTCGGCGACAAACGCGTTGTTCGGTATTTAATTGATTTATGTTTATATAATGTTTCAGCTCTTTTTCAGAGAATATTTTACAACTAATAAAAAGTTTTTTTTTAATCATACTCCATGCCGCACGGCGCTGAGAGCCGAGATTTCATTGCGCCAATCTCTCCATAGACTACAATGGGGGAAGTAGCTCGCGCTCTGATTGGCTGGGATAGCCAAGCCCCCGCTAGCTTAGCCAATCAGCTCTTTTCTGCATTTTTACTGTATTTTGAACTGTCCCGCCATTGATTCTGATTGGTCAATATTTCTCCATAGGTTTTAATGGGTCACTGTCGCTCCTATTCTGATTGGCCGGTTTCTGCCAACCAATGAGAATAGCTTTCAGAATTTGAATTACTGTATTTTTCCCCGGCAAATTTCCAATATCCTAATTTTTTGATATTGCGCCCGTTTTTAGATTTTTTGAAAGTGATTTTTTTTAATGTATTTTATATTATTAATGTTTGAGCTCTTTTTCTGAGAATGTTTTCCGACTGTATAAAGACGAATTTTTGGAATCATACACCATGCCACAAGTAGATGAGAGCCGAGATTTCTCTTGCGATCTTCCATGTTTCTTATCATGTTCCATTCCCGCTTCACTTCGCCTCCGCCGGAGCATTTAGACCAAAATAAACTAGGTCTGCCTGTCGGAGCTGCCGAGCGCTGCATTGCGCCTCGCTTTGCCGACTCGCGATCGTACATGCCTCGGAGTTTTCAAGCGTGCCGCGTCCCGCCCCGGAACGCCTACCCCGCGCCCATTGACCGCCCCTTCATGCGAGGCGCAGCTGAAAGTGGCGAACGCTGCGCCTAACACCGCATCCCTGCGTCCGACAGGGGGATTTTAGCCGGGAGGCGCAGGTTACTCCAAAAAACAGGCGAAAAGCCCGATCATACATGTCGCCCTTCATTCCTTTCAATGGCGAACTGAAAAGATGAGGACAGTTTTCAAGCAGGGGCGTAGCTATAGGAGGTGCATGGGTAGCAGCTGCTATGGGTCCTGCATCCTGAGGGGGCCCAAAAGCCCCTTTGACACCTAAGAAGACGTCAGTATTAGAAATGGCACATGGTAACTGGCAGAAGCCCCCGAACACTTTTTGAACCAGGGCCCAAGAACTTGAACTTATCATTCTGCAACACTCTGCAGGCTGGAATAGATTAGGCGGCAGTACCATTGGTGGCAGCAAGAACATGCCAGTGGGAAACATCGAGGTTCAGGATAACAGGACTTAGTACAGTTGGTGGTTGTACAGGTGGAGGCATTTAAAAACTAAAGATTTGTTGGGCTACTATAAAGAGGAGTAAGAGGTGTATGCAGTGTACATCAAGGTCATACAGGTGGATATTTCAAAATAAATTCAGCTGTAAGACTTATAAATCTAGCTGTTGGCAGCAGTAGAATACAATTTGTAGAAGCAGCAGGCACAGGAACTGCAGACATGAGATGTAGTGTAGTTTAAATGTGTATTTCACATTGTCAAGAAGATGCTACAGTTTACTAGTCAGTGACATTGGCAACCAGGGCAACAAAAACGTCAGAGATCCACGCTTGATTCATCTTGATAAATGTCAAACGATCCACATTCTCAGGGGAAAGACGGATATGTTTGTCAGTTATCAACCTGCCGTTAAGTAAGATTTAGCAACAGATAGAACTCTATTTCCTGGATATATATCTGTGTGACAATAGCACACATTATATTTGAAAGGTATTTCACCCCCAGAACTGCCAAAAATGAACTTTTCTCCACTCAGTATAATTTTCACCAAACAACCACTATTCAGAATATATTTCTTTGTATAGGAGAACTGGAGACGGTGTGTTATACAATGATTTCACCCCCAATACTGCAAAATCGGAACCTTTGGGGCACTGAGTAAGATTTAGCAAATCCAAGCCCTCTGTATAACATATATCCACGTATATGAGAGTTAGGTGTTATGTGAGCCTGCAAATGTCGCCAAATAACAGCTTCTGGGTGTGGGAAAGATGCAGCCAGAAATACCAAACTCCCTAACTATTGCTGTCTATGGAGAGTTAAATACTGTCTTGATTCCCTAAGCTTGCTGCACACCCCCCCTAACTAATCTAAATAGCAGCTTTTCCTGTTTAAAATCGCCAATAAACAAATCTGGTGCCTGCATGTGAGCAGGCAGTGAGCAGTCTGTACAGTACAGAGAGTGAGCTGAAAATGGTGTTCAGAATGTAATACAATGAAATATATATAACATGGTCATGTGATTTTAGCAGCTAATGAGAGCCCTACACCTCAGTGATGATGTCTTTAACACTTCTCTGTGCTCTGCACTGATTGGATGGCCGCCATACGTGCAGAAAGGCGCTGAAAACTATTGAAATGGCGCGTCGAACACCATGGCGAACTGGAACATTTACTCAAACGAACAGTAAAATGTTCGGTTCAGTTTGAGTTTGAGAAATTCAAGATGTTCGACTCGAACTTAACTTTTCTTGAATAGTTCGATCAACACTACTGAAAACTACAAATGTGGAAAGATGCAAAACATAGTATTTGTCCGGTAAGGAGTCTATAGTGCAGTTTCATTTTTTCTTATTTTCGGCATTTATTATTATAGGAGGAAACACAAAAATCCCCCTAACATCCTGCAGCTTAACTCTTAGGTGACGGCTTATACAAATGTCATACAATTTCTTCTATACAGGCAGCCCCCACTTACACAGTTTCGACTTACATCTGTCCCCTACAAACGGAGACTTATGGGATATGCTGGCACTTATAGTTCCGTGTTCCACAGCAAGTAGTAGCTGAGCTGTGGAATTACATGTTCGAGCATGCCACAGCAGCACATGAGGTGAAATCTTCTTAACTTACATAAAAATTCAACTTAAGAACAAACCTATAGTTCCTATCCCGTTTGCAACCCGGGGACTGCCTATATAAGAAAGGGAAAACTGTCATAGTCCTATTTTATAGATATATGAACCGTCGTACAGCAAAACTTGGTGCATTCTGGAGAAGACAAGATACTTTTGTATACACCAAAGATGTGGGGGTGTGTTGCTCCAAAGTCGTAAAATGTGCTTAAAATGCGGCAAAGTTTGGCGCAAAACTGCTGTACTAATCCATACCTGTTTCAAAAAGGCAAGGCTGAGAATATTTTTGGGATAGAACAGGACACATGTATAAAGGGCTGGGAGACACTTTCATACATAACAGCCGTGCACACGGCACAGTACAAATACCGGTCGGTTTATCTGACCGTTATTTGCACTGTATTCGTGCCGTGCACATGGCCGCAGGGCGGGGGCTTTTTTCAGCGATTAACGGAAAAAAGCCCCCCCCCCCCTTCACATAGACATATTCATCTTCTGTCCAAAAACCGATAGCAAGAATGAACATGTTCTATGTTTTTTTCGGCGGCCGGTGGTCTGAAAATCCGCTGGGTGGAAAACCCGTGCAATGGGGACTGCTGCGCGGGTTTTCCATAGAGGCCCATGTAAAAAGTTTTCACCCGGTTTGCAGCCGGTTACCAAAACCGAAAACCGTCTGAACAACCGGCTGAAAAACCTGTGCCGTGGGGACAAGGTCATACTGTTCAATCGTACACTATTAACAACAGAGGCAGAACTGGCGAGTCGGTGCCAAGTTCATACATGACGCCCTAAATGTAGCAACTTAGCAACTCTATTGTCACAATTTAGCAATTTGTAATGGTTTTTAATGCCAGCAGCAATTTAGTAGCAATGTATTAGCCTTGCAGCCTGCCCATCATAGATCACTGAAGCACTAGATAGGAGCGCTCATTAAAATTCAATGCAATTTCACCAAGCTCCACTCCTCTGACATATTTTGCTATGGAAACAACATTTTCAGAGGTATCAAGGTAACTGCAAAAGGACACCACTTCACCAATATTTATATTGTCCCAGTGAGACAGAATGATAACGCCCCCACAGATCAACCACCAAGGATCATGTCTAGATGACAAAAGACGGACAGAGGAATAGAAAACCACCTGAATATCAACCGATCCACAATATCACCTACAGAAGAAACCTCCTGATCGGGAACAATGGAAACAAAATAGTGTATTCTTTCCATCTAAACAATGGACACCATGGAGGATACCCATTGTTGTCAATGGGTCTGCAGCACTGGTGTCCATTGTCACCTCCACGGCGGAACATTCTATGCAGATGTGACCAAGCCTTAGTTTTACTCTATTTACGTGCCTTTGTATATTTCTATGAGTACTAGTGGTGGTAATATCTCTCCATAAGAGGGCCACCAAAAAATTGGTTGTTGTGAGGAGTTTATTTGCCTTTTGCACCTCACTGGCTGTTTTGCATAAAGTTAAGGCTTATGGGAAAGAGCTGAAGAGCTCTCCAAAGTCCTGACATCATCATATGGGCGGTCCCAAATTGATTAAAGGGATAGTAATCCCAGTGTATGGAAACTTTTGACTTTGCAGGAAGTAATAAAAAAAGCCTTAAAAATTCTCCCTCTTATTATTCTGCATTGCAAATACAAATAATTTTTGGTTTTTAATTTACCTAAAACGGGGGAAAGGTTTTTTTTGTTTTATGTCAAAGTGAGAAAACCCCGCAATGGGGCTTTTTATGCTGTGCATGTAAACTTCTGGTTTCAACTGTAGGACAGCATAGGAGCTGCATACACAAAACAGTAGGGGATTTTTTCTTTAATCAAAAATATTTGCAAAGTTGCTGCGTTGTTTGGTTTAAATGCATTCCAGGAAAAAAGAAAATTGGTTGTGAACAGACTGTGAACAACTCCTCTGGTGGCCCCAAGAATCAACTTCACTTGTGGGCCCCAAGAATCATCTCCACTGGTGGCCCCAAGAATCAACTTCATTTTGGGGAACCCCAAGAATCACCCACTGGTACCCCCAAAATAAAACTTCACTTGGGGGCCCCAAGAATCAACTTCACTTGGGGGCCCCAAAAATCAACCCCACTGGGGGGCCCCAAAGAATCAATTTTCACTTGGGGCACCAAGAACCAACTCCACTGGTGGCCCCAAAATCATTCCACGTGACCCCAAGAATCAATTTCACGGGGGGCCCCAAGAATAAACTTCAGGGGTGGCCCCAAAGAAATCAACTCCACCGGTGGCCCCAAAAATAAACTCCACTGTAGCCCAAAAATCAACTCCACATGGCCCCAAAAACAACTTCACTTGGTGGGCCCCGGGAAACCCCACTTGAGAAAACCAAAAAACAACTCCATTTGGGGGGGCCCCAAAAATCCCAAACCCCCTTGGGGGCCCAAAAACAACCCCCCCGGGGGGGGGGGGCCCCAAAAAAAAACCCAACTTGGGTCCCCAAAAGAATAACTCCACTGGGGGGAAAAACCCCCAAAATCAACTCCCCGGGCCAAAAAATCGCCCCACGTGCCCCAAGAATAACCCACTTGGTCCCCCAAAGAACCCAAACCTGCAATTGGGCCCCAAGAATCAGCCCAAAGGGCCCCAAGAACAACCCCCACTGTGGGCCCTAAAATTAACTCCACGTTGGCCCCAAGAATCAGCCCCACTGGGGGCCCCAAAAATCACTCCACTGGGTGGGTCCCAAGAATCACTCCACGGGTTTTCCCCAAAAAGGGAAAAAACCCCAGGGTGGCCCCAAAGGGGCCCCCCGCCTTAAACTGGGCCCGGGCCCCCCATTCCCAAAAAACTGGTTGCAAAAAAATCTCCCACCCCTTTCAGAGCTGCCTCGATGTTCAGGCATTTAATTAAAACAACATTTTATCGTCAACCCAGCCCCGTCCCCTTCTATGGTTTGGGGACGGTTTATGCCCGGGGGAAGGGAATTTTTTAAAAACCTACCATTGCAAACTTCCTTTTCCAAAACAAGAACAAAAAAATTTGACTTTTTTTGCCAGAAAAAAAACCCTAAATTTTATAAAGTTACATCATTCAAATGATGTGGGGGCCAGAATGTTCTGACAACGGCAGAAAAACCCAAAAATACTCTGTATATACATACCAAGCCCGGGATTTTTCCCAGTTTTCAAATTAAAAAAACCCTTTGTGCCAAACATGTAGAAAAGGGTTTAGGCAAAAACTCACTTTTTGCCCATCAAAAACAAAAGGGCGACATTTAACCAACTTTCGCCTTTTTCTGCTAAAATGTGCCTAACTGAGCGGCCACGATGTGTAATGCGCCTAATAAATGTGTTATGTAAAACAAAAAGACGAAAAAAAGGGGCCTCAGGGGTAACTGGAAAATAAAATTTATCCGGGGTCATTTTCCCAAAAACCTGAGTTTGTTTGCAATGGTGGAGGCCAATTTCCCCCCAGGCATTTAGTTTATTAGCCCACAGCGCCCCTTCGCTTTTTTGCTCCAAGCGTTCCAAAGATGGGAAATTCAGTGAAAATTTTTAAAAATCACCAAATTTTAAAATTAATGTTGAAAAAAGGGGAAAAAAAAAAGATGATGGCCAAACGATAAAAAGATATCATTTTATTAGACATTAAAAACCCTACGCTTTCTCGCTGGATAGCTTTCCCATCGCTGAAAGGGCCTGAGAAACCCAATGCAGGGGAAAACGCGAGTCCGTTTTAAAACCCCCTTTAAACCCTGAAACTATATTTTTATCAGTCTACGCCTCATCCCTTTTTTTCTTTCTTTTTCACCTAAATTTAGTTTGTGATTTTTAAATATTTTAAAAGAAGGGTTAACCATTGATTTAAGACTAACACTTTTAATCGCCTAATATAGGAGCGTTCTGGGGGCGCGCACCACACCCAAATATTAGACACTCTATGAATTTGGGTTTGGGCAAAAACCGGGCCATACTGCTCGGAAACAGGCAAACCTATCCAATGTCCTCTTGACCGAGGGGTCGCAGGGGAGCGGATTTTGCAGGGGGGCAAAAAAAAGGTGCAATTTTCTCGCTTCCACCATACAAAAAAAAAAAGTAATTTCTGATCATTATAAAACAAGAAAATTAAAATTTTTAAAAATTTAAATTTTAAAACAAATTTTAAACATATAAAATAAAAAATAAAAAACCCCAAAAAAAATTTTTTAAAAATCAAAAAAAATTTTTTATCCTTTGGGGGGGGGGGGGGGGGGGGGTAGGGGGAGGGGGGGGGGGCTTGTTTTCAAGACGCTTTTTAGGTTCCCCCCTTTTGACGGGGAGCCCCACCCACAAAGTTTTGGCCCGCCCCGAACTTTTAACTTTTTTTTTCCCACAAAAAAAATTTTAAAGAGGGGGGCCCAGCTTTTTTTGAAAAAGCATTTACCCCATTGAATACTCTTTTGGCTGAAAACTGCAGATTTGAGATTAAATACCCCAAAACTACAGCACTTACAAATAAGGGACAAGCACGGGGAACAGCAGGCGACACTAGCTTTTCCCGTCCTCAGCCCGGGGGCCAACATGTGACAGGTTCTCTTTAAATTTAATAGAATCTAAGATTAGTTTTTCATTAAATAACCACTGATGATTTTGTTCAGATTCTTATATTTTCAATTTTTACTCCATTAAATTTGAAATTAATTTTTGCTGCTCTCACACTTTATTCTACATACGACAAGAGCCACAGAGCAGGATTTCGGGATCTGTGGCCACCAAGCAGGATAGTCCCCCGTTTCTATCACTGAAAAAAAATCTATTTAAAGACTTTTCTTGTATTTTCCAGCCTACTATAGCCTTAACATTTTTGATGCTTACTAATACCCAATTTCCATAATCCCAAAAACACACAGGGAGGATGGAAACTTTACACACCATTTATGAAGGCAAAAAAAACCACTTTCATACATCAGGAGCATTATACACTGAAAAAAAGATGCGAAAATGAACTTCGAGGGGCCTTCCTTCATACATGTCGCCGAAAAAGAGAGACCTCAATGAACAAGTGAGTGGAGTCAGCACATAGGGCTCTGTTCACACGTCATCTTTTTTTCAAAACCCGAAATGGAATCTGAGGTTTACCTTGGATTTCTGCCTCGGATTTTATCTTTGCAGAGGCAGCTTTTGCCTCTAATTTAGACGTGTTTAACCAACATCACTTACGTGGAATCTGAATAAGATCCACTTCAAAGAATAAACATGCCCATTCCTTTTTGTCCTGGCTTATTTGAAATCCATGGTTGCCATGGCTACGGCCCATTCAAGTGAATGACCCTCGGTTTACATGTGGATTTTGTCATGTGAACATAACCTTAAAGGGGTATTCCCACCACATTGATTAGCTTTAACCCCGTCCTGACAGCTGGTCATAATAATATGGCTCCTCATTTTTTTCCTCCCCGCCTTCCAAAAGTCATAACTTTAAACAAGATGTTCTTTCTAATCATGTCATTGACCGTTCCATGGAATATACTGGGAAACCGAAAAAAAATTCTATGTGAAAAAAGTACCATGTTTATGGGGGTCTTGTTTTTATGATATTCACTCCTCAGTATAAATGATTTGTTATCTGTATTCTGCAGGTTGATACGATTCCAGTGATACCAAATATGTTGGGTTTTCATTATGTTTTAGTACTTTAAAAAAAACAAAAAGTTTTTTTCTACTTTTTACATTTGCTCTGCAGCCATTTTTGCTACCAAAAACTTTTTTGTTCTCTCACCTATGGACCGATGAGGGGACATTTTTGCAGGTTTTAAGTAGGTTTTATATTTGGGCTTGTGGACAATGTACTTTTTGATCACTTTTTATTCCAATTTATTTGGGGACACGAAATTAGGAAAAAAAAACAATTTTGGCTTTAAGAATTTTTTTTCTTCTACGGTGTTCAGTGCACTGATAAAAATGTTGGGGTATTTAAAAGATCGGTTTTGGGGGGTCAAAACCAAAACGTTCCCCGTGGGGGACTGGTGTGCTTAGGACCCACCAGTTGACTTGTTTTGGGGGACCACCCTACAGCTACTGTAAATGACTGTACAGGCCTCCTGTACTTTACCTCTTGTTTTTCCGCCTCTTCTGAAGATGCTAGAAATTAGAAACAACGCCAGGGTTCCAGCGGGGGCCCACTGGGGTTTCCCTGTGAGCCAATCCGAGCCTGGGCATTCCTATGATTTCCTCCTATTCATTTGTGGAGTTAATTCTTGGGGCCCACCACTGGAGTTGGTTCTTGGGCCCACATATATTGGGTTCTTGGGGGCCCACCCGGGGAGTTTTATTCTTGGACCCACCCAATAGGTTTTGGTTCTTGGAGCCCATCAGTAGAGTTGATTCTTGGGGCCCACCAGTGGAGTTGGTTCTTGGAGCCCATCAGTAGAGTTGGTTCTTGGGGCCCACCAGTGGAGTTGATTCTTCAGACCCACCAGTTGAGTTGGTTCTTGGAGCCCATCAGTAGAGTTGGTTCTTAGGGCCTACCAGTGGAGTTGATTCTTGGGACCCACCAGTAGAGTTGGTTCTTGGAGCCACCAGAGGAGTTGATTCTTGGTGCCCACCAGTAGAGTTGGTTCTTGGAGCCCATAGTAGATTTGGGTTCTTGGACCCCCACAGTAGATTGCCCGGGGCCCAAAGTGGTTTTAAAATTTTGGGAACCCACCTGTAGATTTTGGTTTTTGGGGGCCCACCAGTAATGTTGGTTTTTTTGGGGGCCCACCCTACAGCTACTGTACATGCCTCTCCTTTTCAGCCTTCCTCCCTAAAAGGCACCACCAATACTGTCATGGTCAGGGGTCTACAATGCCTAGGGGCCCCTCTTCCCCTGTGGGTCAGTTTGAGCCTCCATATATCATACACTTGGAGAGTCAGGTGGATCGGAAATAAAAGGGCACAGTACTCAATCCAATTGCTGTAGCAATCAGTGTGGGTTTTGGCATCTGGAGCCCCATTTATAAAAACTTCTGATTATTATAGAGGCACGTCAATGCTTTTATAATGATAGAAAGAGATTTTGGGGAGTTCCAGTACTAGCACCTTTCCACAGTCATCTTCGATAGACCCCAATTTCCGAAGGGGTCATCCATTCCCATTATTGTAGCTGGAATCCTTATAAGGTCTGTTGTGTGAGCGGAGACAAGGACTGCTGTGGCCTGTTCTGTACATGAGTCACGCACATACCCTGCTATTAGGACGTTTATAATCCATGGAGAACCCACAACAAGGACATTCCAGGCCGGAGCTGGCAAACTGGACCCTGATGTCCTCACACTCTTCCTCCAGCGCTGACATCCGCTACTCTTCCTCTTTTTGTTTTCAAGGAATAAATGACTGTTTCCCCACGGAGTCTGTGTTTTCTCCGGCAACAGGTTCCTTCTTGGAAAGTTTTCTAGGTGATATTTTTCTTCCGTGTTGACAATTTCCCCAACTCTTAGGCTCTGTCTCCACTGCACAGAAAAAACGCTGAAAAATGCCTGTAAAGCCATAGACTATAGTAAGAACGTCCCGCTGTCTCCCATAGACTCTATAGTAAGAACGTCCCGCTGTCTCCCATAGACTCTATAGTAAGAACGTCCTGCTGTCTCCCATAACCTATGTAAAAAAACATCCCCCGTCCCCAAAAAGACTCTAAAGTAAACGTCCCCTGTCCCCATAGACCTACATAAGAACGTCCCGCTGTCGCCTTCACCTATGTTAAGAACGCCCCTGCTCCCATAGACTCTAAGTAAAAGTCCCCCCTGTCTCCCATAGACCTATAATAAAAACCCTAGTTCCCCATAACCATATAAGAACTTCCCGGCTGTCTCCCATAACCTATATAAGAACGTCCCCCTTCCTCATAAAAA
>JAODAL010012157.1:0-96586 GCA_025379985.1 Phyllomedusa bahiana | reverse complement strand
TTTTTCAACTATTTTAATTTGTAATTTTATATATTTTATGGTGTGGGCATGATTTGGTCAATATTGATAAAAACTAAACAAACACAGAAAATTACATTAAACAAGAATTAACATCCAATGTATAAAGGTAAAATACAATTGCTCATCTTCAGATACTGAAATGCTCTGTCCACACAATGAGTATTTCAAGTCAGAATCCCTGTGGATTCCAATTTGAAATAGTCGTCTAAAACCGAAATTAAACCATTCCAATTGACCTCAATAGAAAATATGCATTATAGTCTATAGAATACATATTTTTTCGGTAGGTTTTTAATTATAAAAAAATGTGTTCATTCTTCCGCTGGATTCACGTCAAAAAACGCCTCCAAAATATTTCTATTTCGGATTCACTACCAAATGCCCGTAGAGATGAATGGGGCTTATTTTCTGACTGTAAATCCAAAAGAAAAAAAACTAACTAAAATCCACATGAAATACTAGTTGAAAATTGTGTTGAATCTGACAAGAATCCAACGAGTCATGTGGATGTACCCTAAATTATTCAATTAACATACCAGAGTACCCATTATTGAATCATCATTGGGGTATCTTTAGGAAAAATAGGTGCCTCCAGGCTAGTTTTAAGTTGCATTTTGCTTTCTGAAGGAGAGATTGCAGCAACTGCAGAACTGCTTTGGATCAAAGGTTTAAAAGCTAAATGAAATAGCGAGTGATCGAGCGTGCGAGTGTGTCTTCTATCTAAGTGTGTCTTTTGCTTAAGTAAAGGACTTGAGATTGGGGGACTTCAGATTTGAGGATTTTAGAAGGGCAGTATAGAGAGCTGGGAATTAGTAATAAATCAGGGGGTAGAGTGGGGGAAGGGGGTGTAGCAATAGTTAAAAAGTACAGGGAGAAAGGAATAAAAACTGAAAAATCTTTAAATTCTGTGCTGACCAATGCCAGGAATCTGACCAACAAAATAAATGAACTACAATTATTAATTGCTGAAGAAAAATATGACATAGTGGGGATAACTGAGACATGGTTGGATGAGAGTTATGACTGGGTGATTAACTTACAGGGTTACAGTTTATTTAGAAGTGACTGTAAACACCGGAAGCGGGGAGGTGTATGTCTCTATGTAAAATCCTATCTGAAGCTAACACTGAGTGAAGATATAGATACAGGTAATGAACAGGTGGAATCATTATGGGTAAATATACATGGGGGTAATAACAATAATATAATTCTAATACGAGTCTGCTATAGGCCCCCAAATATAACAGAACCCATGGAAGATATACTCCTGAGGCAGATAGATGAGGCAACTAATCTGCATGAGTTTGTTATCATGGGCGACTTTAACTACCCAGACATAAATTGGGAATCTGAAACCTGTAGCTCTCATAAAGGAAACAGGTTTTTGCCAATAACTAAAGATAATTACCATTACCAAATGGTGCAGGAACCGACTAGAGGAAAGGCCCTTCTAGACTTAATATTGACTAATAGACCTGACAGAGTAACAAAGGTTCAGGTGGAGGGGCACCTAGGGAATAGTGACCATAATATAATAAAGATCCATTTATCCTTCAATAGAGTTTTTTGTCGATGAGCCACAAAAACACTGAATTTGAGGAAGGCTAATTTTATTCTGCTTAGAGAGGCCCTAAACCGTATTGACTGGGACAAGGTGTTTAAAAATAGCAAAACAAATAATAAATGGGAGATCTTTAAAAACATTTTAGGCGTCCATTATGAGAGGTACATACCTTATGTTAATACAATAATTAGAAACAGGAAAAACCCAATATGGATCAACAGAGATGTAAGGGAGGCAATAAATAACAAAAAGAAAGCGTTTCAGCTACTTAAACTGGAGGGCAGTGAAGAGGCACTAAAAAACTATAAGCAAAAAAATAAAATATGTAAAATATTGATGAAGGCAGCAAAGCTGGAGACAGAAGACATATTGCCATAGAAAGTAAAGCTAACCCCAAAATATTTTTTAACTATGTAAAAAGATTTTTAAAAAAATATTGGCCCTTTGAAAAGTCATGAGGGAGATATTGTGGAGGGCAATGAGAAGAAAACAAACCTATTAAACAATTTTTTCTCCAATGTATTTACCGAGGAGGATAACCTTCCTGTTGATAAGCAAAGGAATGCGGTAAACTCAAACTTAAATGTTTCTTGTCTAACCCAGGAAGAAGCTTAAAATAGACAAATCACCTGGCCCTGATGGTATACACCCCCATGTCCTAAGGGAGTTAAGTAATGTCATAGATAGGCCCCTATTCTTAATATTTATGGACTGTATAATAACTGGGTTTCTCCCAAAGGATTGGCGCATAGCAAATGTGGTTCCAATAATCAAAAATTGGTCATAAAGTGATCCTGGAAATTATAGGTTATAAAGGTTATAAAGTTTAACCTTTGTTGTTTGTAAAACGTTTAAAGGTTTTCTAAAAGATGGTATCCTGGAGTATCTCACTGAAAATAAATGTATAACTCCATTCCAGCATGGGTTTATGAAGGATCCGTCTTCTCAAACTAATCTCATCAGCTTCTATGAGGAAGTTAGTTCTAGACTGGATCGGGGTGAGACATTGGATGTCATATATTTAGATTTTTCTAAAGCATTTGGTACTGTACCACATAAAAGGTTGGTAAGTAAAATGAGAATAATTTTATATTTTCATTAATGATCTTACAAATGGATTGCACTGTAGAATATCAATCTTTGCAGATGGCACTAAGCTCTGTAAAGTAATCAATACAATAGAGGATAATGTGTTATTACAAAGGGATCTGGATAAGTTGGAAGCCTGGGCAGAGAAATGGCAGATGAGTTTTAACTCAGGTAAATGCAAGGTTATACACATGGGGAGGAAAAATCCATTACATGATTACATGTTAAACAGAAAAACGCTGGGTAAAAGTGACATGGAGAAGGACTTGGGAATGCTGGTGGACAATAAACTTAACTGTAGCAACCAGTGTCAGGCAGCAGCTGCCAAGGCAAATATGGACTTCAATACCCAGAAAGATTAGCAAGATCAGGATTATTTAGTTTAGAGAAAAGACGGCTTCGGGGGGACATAATAAATATGTTTAAATATATTAAGGGTCAATATAGAGATCTCGCTAAGGATTTATTCATACCCAGGACTGTATCTAGAACAAGTGGGCATCCTCTACATCTAAAGGAAAGAAAGTTTCTACATAAACATAGAAAGGGATTCTTTACTGTAAGAGCAGTGAGACTGTGGAACTCTCTGCCAGAGGAATTTGTCATGGTGAATTCAATAACAGCGTTCAAAAAGGGTCTGGATGCATTTCTGGAGCGTAATAATAGAACCAGTTATAGTGTCTAGGATTCTGGAGAGGGGTCGTTGATCTAGGGATTTCTTCTGATTGTCAGATTGGAATCGGGAAGGAATTTTTCCCTAAAATGAGGACAATTGGCTTCTACCTCATGGGGGTTTTTTGCCTTCATCTGGATCAACACTTAAGCAAAATAGGCTGAACTGGATAGACGAATGTCTTTTTTCGGCCTAACAAATTATGTAACTATGTAAAGTGCACCTTAATGAATGAACCTGTCAAAAATATGGCATCTGGTATACCTTGTATTGTAAAATTGATGTGCCTAATCTAGGCACATAGCATAATGTAGGCGCATAGCATATCATTGCTAGCATATTTGATGCGCCTACTTTAGGTCCATTCAAATGTGTCATGCCTGGTGTATAATGTGCCAAGTTTGTGTGTATGACAATTCATTTATATAGGGAATAGGGCGTCAACAGTTTTTTGGTGCAAAATACACCATAAAAATGGCGCAGCCCTAATAGGACATGTCGCCCTTAATCTTCTTGAGAAACCTTTAAGTCAATGCATGAGAAAGGAGATGGACTAGTCTCTGAAACGTTTTATGCAGGTGTGTGCCGAGCTGCCTGACAGTCAGCTCTTCCTAAATGGACTCTCTTTGTTACCTACTCAGGACTGATTAAATGACACTTTAAATCAAGTTGGACTCAAGCTGCCACAGTGAGATGGACTATTAAATGCAAGTACTAAAAAAATTGAATAATTTTAGTGATGGCTATAAATAAAGTGGAAATAATTCATTTAAACCAATGTATCTGCACTTTTGAATATGAACCTTTAAAGGGGTGTTATCGTTTCATTAAATGGTCTTCAGAATAAGGGGACAGTGAAAACAAGCAACTTTGCAATTGGATGTCATTAGCAAAGCTGCCTTGTTCTCACAGTGTCCCTTATCTTGTGTTTTTATTTACACTGATATCCAGTGTGGGTCTAATCCCTCCTCCTTGCAATTCACTAGCTGAGAGCTCATTTACATTCTGTACAGCCCCTCGGTCGATTCACGGAGCTGTGTCTCTGACTCAGAGTTAGGGGCCGTAGCATTTTCTGTTTCCACACCTAGCAGAAACAGACTGCAGCAGATTGTACAATGAGAAAACATGACAGTTTTGTCCCTGTGCCTAACTCTCCTGCATACACGCAGATCTGTGCCGTTCTTAGAAAGCTGTAATACATCTCCAGCTGTGAGAGGAGATCAGTGCTCAGATTAGATTGAATGCAGCCTGTGGGTATGTATACAGCTCTTATAAAATAAGACTGATAGGGAGAGACACAGTGATATGTGGACTCAGAGGGGAGGGGGGGGGGAGGTCATCAGGCCAGCAGTGAAGGGGGGATGATGTCATCCAGCGTGGAGTGGGAAGAAACGCCCCTGCATTCACAGAGCTGGGAAGCTAAGAGAAGTGTGACTCAGCTGAAGTAAGGAGGCGATACATCCCCTTTAAGTTTGTCATGCAGATGGAAATAGTGTAAAAAGTATCATAATATAATGCATTTCAGCAGGATCACAGCAGTCTAGCATGAAAGCTTTTCCCTTTTTTAAACAAATCTATTTTTTTTTTACTCTTTACAGTTTCTATAAACTGTAGTCTAATTTATAGTTGTATAATCATTCAGTCAAAGCAGTTGGAGTAGATGGCAGCATACTTTTATATAAAAAGCATGTCTTGGCAACCTGTGTTATAATATGTACTAAAGGGGAAGCCAAGTACAGAAATCATCTGTTTCTGTAGAAGAACAGTTAAATATATGGCAGTGTGGGAACACAGGTACCAAACATTTTTCATATGTCATGTATTAAAACCCCAACTTCTATTCAGAAGGTTTGGGATGAGAGAAAAACCTAAGTGCCGTGCAGTAAGTAATTTTTACCTTATTCACATTTTCAGACAGGCAGTTTATGTTAATCAAAAACCTAGGCGACCCAATGCAATACAGAGATTTGGATCTCTATTCTAGTAGAACTAGCTTTCTTACTGTAGCTAATCCTTGATGAATATAACCAGCTATGTTCAAATTGTTTAATTGAGAGTCCCACGTAACATAAATAGGATCAATCAAAATGGCTGTTTATAGACCATGTTTTTGTCGCCCTTAAGTGGAAAAATAAATTAACTTACCATGCTAAATAGTTTATGACTGAAGTAACAAGTTCTGTTCATGGTGTTGAAATGTGATACTGTATCTTTTATTATGAATGTACAAATTTCACATCATTGTCCTTTTATCAAATTTTGCTGAATGCATTAGCAACCTACAGTGAATTGTAAATAAACACAAAAAAGCAAATGAATGCAACTATTTAGAAACACCTGTTCTCATATGAGATGCCAAAAGATGTATGTGATTTTGAAAAATAAGGCTTTGTCTACACAGCAATGTGAAAATGCCATCAAAAATCCGACGGCATTTTCACATTGCTGGACTGCAGTCGAATTTTGAATTCCCAGCAGCCCAGTACATTGAGGCTATGGGAATCCGACGGCGGTTCAGCGGAATATGAAACATGGTTTTAGATTTTGGTAACCCTCAGTAAAAAATATTTCTGTTGTGTAGACTACAGCACGTATTTTCTTTTGTGGGCTACACAGCGCTGGGTACGGTCAGATTTTCGGCATATTCAAAATGCTTAATCTGCTGAAAAAACAACCAAAATCTAGTGCTGTGTAGAGATAGCCTAAGTATGTAAAAAATTTTTTTTAGAAAAGTGGGAAATCATTTTTAATTTTCCCTTGTTTAAAATATTACATTATTTATAAATACTTCTGATCAGGGTCAATTCCCCTATGAAAATGATAAACTTGGGCAATGTTTTACACGTTTCCAGTCTTTACGGAAATCCACATTTTCTCATAGAAAAACTATAGATTACTTCCCCTTTCCCCCCGTCGCAAAATTTACCACCGAGCAGGGAGAAAAGTGCCCATGTCAATTTTTCCCGGGCTTTAAAAAGCCCCCCGTGATAATGAATGTCAAGGGGCCGGGGGCTGGATGCCCCTCCTGCCCTGCTCCCCAGCACATAGCGTAAAATTGGGGGGCAAAATATGTCCCGCAATTAAATGCCCGGGTTTTTGGGAAAAATAGCCTTAAAGGGGAAAATACGTTACATGAAAATTTTTTTTTGATTTAAATAATGTTTAAAACCCTAGGGACTCCCAAAAAGCCTGGGCCCTATTAAAAATATTTTAAAAAAAGATATTAAATTTACTGTAAATTTTTTATAAATCAAGTATCCATCCAAAAAGAAAAAAAAATTCCTTTTGGGAAAAATAAAAAAATTTTTTTTTTTTTTTTTAAAACTTTCCCTTTACCAAAGGACATGAGGTTGCCTTAAAGTTTGAAAAATTTTTAAAAAATGTTTATTTTCAAATCATATAAAAATCCCGCAAAAGGTTTTACAATTTAACCCCGGCACAGGGGAGAAAAAACCCCTTCAACAAAGAATTAAAAAGAAGAGAAAAACCACAATTGGGGGTGATAAGAGAGATGGGCAATTTCTCAAAAATTCAATTCGGGGACTTTCCCAATTTTTCCGAAAAAAATTCATTTCGGTCTAAATTGCTTCGGGATGTTTCGTTAAAAAACAGTTTTTTCCAGGCTGCAAGGCCTGTAGGGTGCTGTAAAACGTTGTGCCATGTTTAAAATAGCAAGGGGGAGTTGGTTTGGTCTTCATACAATTTTGTTTTTAGTTACACGATATGACTGGGCCGCTCTTGAATCCCGTTTAAAAAATTCCCTGGGCACTTAAGAGGGCAAAACTGAAAAAAAGTCAAGCGGGAATGTACCTGAAAAATTTTGGGAGCGACCTGGAAAAAACAAGCTGAGGGCTCAGGGGCAACATCATGACAGATTGGGAGGTGACGCGCAGCATCAGCGTTTGAGGTTGAAGTCCCACAATGACATTCTGGAGGTGGCAAAAAAGGAGTAGGCCATAGAGTGGCAAAATGACACAGTTTGTAGGTCACGGCACAGCCACGCAGGAGCAGAGGCTGACAGTGGCACTTGACGAGTGGGAGGTCACAGCAGCAGCCAAAGCAATCATGAGGTCAGACAGGGCACAATAAACATTCTGGAGGTGGCAAAAAAAACAGGGTAGGCCACAGGTGGCAAAAATGACACAGGTGGAGGGCACAATAGCACCAAGCAGCACATGAGGTCAGAAAGGGGCACAATGACCAGGGGGGCCCGGGGCAGAGCAAAGCAGGACATGGGTCAGACAGTGGCACAATGACACGTGTGGGGTCACCGGCAGAAGTACAGCACAGAAATGAGGTAGAAGGGCACAATGACTTTCTGGAGGTGGCAAAAAAAGGATAGGCCACAGGTCCCAAAAGACACAGTGTGGGGGCCGGCAGCAAAAGCAGAGCATGAGGTCAGCCAGGGCACAATGACTTCGGGAGGTGGCAAAAAAGTGTAGGCCACAGAGGGGCAAATGCAGAGAGTGGACGTCCGGCAGGCAGCCATGGGCAGAGAGTGGACAATGACATAGTGTGAGGCCCGGCAGCAGCCACAGCAGCAGCATGAGGTCAGACAGTGGCACAATGACATTCTGGAGTGGAAAAAACGGGAAATAGGCCACAGAGTGGTAAATGACAAAGAGTGGAGGTGAGGGCAGGAAAAAAACATAGGTCAGAGAGGGACAATAAAACCGGTTGGAAGTGCCCCGCGACAAAAACAGCCGAGCTTTAGGTCAGGGTGGCACAATGACAAGTGTGGATGTCACGGCCCCACCAACAGCAGCAGCGCATGAGGTCATAGAGGGGCACAATACAGATGTGGGGGTGGGGGGCAATATAGCCCCCTGGAAAAAGATGGTGGTAGACAGATGGAAAACGGCAGCAGATTGTGGCAAGGCGGGGGGGGGGCATCAAATAGTGGGAGGAGGTTTGTTGAACCCAGATCATTTTCACATTTTGGGGTGAGGGTCATGGCTTTTAAAAAAACCCTAAGGCATTGTTGTGGGGAAAAACCTGGCGTCCACGCCTGATTCATCTGACAAAGGTCAGTCTTCCAATTTCCCGGGACAAGGGGGTTCTCCTTGGGGTAACGGGGCCCCCCCGCACTGAACACCCGCTCTGATCCACACTACGGGCCGGGCAGGACAGCTTCTCCACTGCAAATCGAAGTTGCGCCCACATCCATTTGGCGCCCAGTAGTCCCGATTTTCAAATGGGGTGGCAAGTGCTGCCAAGTGGGCCACCCCGGGGTTGGTTCGGGGGCTGCCCAGGCCGCCTCTGGGGGGCGATGCCTCCCACTAAGCGGTGAAGGACCGCTCATCAGTGATCCAGATTTAGGTTTTGCTGCGATGAGCTGGTATGTCCACCCCCCACCTTCCCCCAGCACCCGGCCAATAGTACGTGGCCTGAAGAACCCCCCCGGTCAGACCTTCAAGGAGGGCGATCCGCACATAGGCAGGGCCCTGATACGGAGGATTTCCCTATAGTTTTTTAGTTTGTCCCCCTCTCACGCGGGGAAAAAAGGCCCCCATTTTAACCCGGTAGCGAGGGTCCAAGGGTGGAGAGCCAAATCACCCCTCTGCCGGATGTTGACTTTTCGCTGTCACTAGCCAGGAAAATAGCTTCCGGGGCCATCTGCAAAAGTGACCCCGGGGGGCTCCCTGCCTCCATCTCCACTGTATACTCCCACGGTGCTTGCGGGCATCTGCCTCGTTTTCCCTCATCTCCATCCCCTCCCCAGCTGCCCTGCTCCTCCTCTCTTGTACCTGGGTAAAAAATCCACTCTTTTAAAACCAGACAATGCTTCTGCTCCAATTTTTCCCCTTCCTCCTCCGTTGTCCCCACCGGACCCCTGGGGCCCGGGGAATTTGAAAAGTCGCCACTCTCCAGTCCCCTGCCCAAAGATTTTTCCATCTGTTCCGGGACATAAAAGCAGTGGAAGACTTTTCACCCCAAAGTCCGGCAAATGACAAATACGTCGCCCCCTCAAGGGACTAAAAAACGGCAGTGTTACCTAGCTGCCAGGCTGACATAAGTTACACAGATCCTTTTGCCTGGATCAAAAAAAAAGTTAAGGCCTTTCTCTGTTCATACAGTCGGCCCAAAACATGTGAGACGGAATTCCAACGGGTGGAAACATCACATATAGTGTGTTGGGGGGCCCTTTTCTCCCAGAACTCGAAGGGGGTGTTCCTGGTTTTGTGGGAATGGATGAAGTCATGCACATTTCCTGGCCATTTTCAAACTTCTGAAGATGGGGGAAGATTCAGGAACCTTTTCCAACCGAATGAACACGGCGCCAGCAGGGGCGGCCATCCCCCCTCGGGCGGCGGACCCCTATTATTTTCATTTCGTCACCAGGTTCCGTTTTGCAGTGGCGGGAGAAACCCACACACGATTTTGCTGCATGACCGGAGCGTTCCTCCCTTGTGACTTCGTTCGCCGGGGCAAGCCGGTGTAGAACTGCTACACCGCGGGTGCCCTACACAGTGAGAGGGGCATTTTGTGGGGGCTGAGATGGGGTGGGGTGGGGAGGGGGAGGAGGGGGACGGCAAGGAGCCGCAGTTTGAAAAAGTGGAGTAGAAAGGGGCGTCCCTTCCAAGTGTTGGGTGCCTGGGCAGGAAGCACATTCCCCCATGGGCCTTTTAAAGGAATTATGGCCCTGACCTAGTTACAGCTCCAGCGTCCCCCGCTGCCGTGCACCTTGGAAACAAACCGAAAAGTCAAAGACTGGCCCCCTTTGTTTACAAAATTATAAAGTGCTGTACTCCCTTTTTTGGAAAAAAATTAGGGCTTGGAACTCCCAATCGGCCAGGCAAAAGCCATTTTTCCTTAACGGTGAAAGGGGTCCCCCTTTTGGGAAAGGGAGAGACTGCAGCCCAACAACTTGGACAGGACATGGTCACTTTGCCCTTTAAAGGGTTGGACCAAGTTGTCTCTTTGCAACCCCCTCGCGAACGACTCTGGGCCATGATAACAAAGAGCAGGAGCATCGGGATGGGGATGAGGGCAAAAAGAAACAGCCCCTTCGCAGGGGGGGTGGGGCCTTGACGGGCTGCAATGCCTGCTCCCATCGCTCTGTTGCATTGCGCAGCGGCGGATGGCCCACCACATCGAGCCATTTTTCTCCAGGCCACCGGATGTGACGCTGCAGTTTGACCCAGGGCCGGGTCCCAAAGTAAGCCCCTGGCCACCTTCATTTTTCTCCCCACAGTTTCAAAAATACCCATATTCCCCCCCCTCCGGGTTACAAAGAACTGCCACCCCCGATACTAAATTTACCACCAACGCCCCGCACTGATGACTACTACCCCGCGCCTCGCTGACCCCTTGTCCGTTACTTTCTTGGCCCTGCGAAGGGGGTTTTTTTTACCCGTGGCCCGTTTGGGCCCCCCGACCTCAAAAGCGCCCCCTGCGACCCCCAAAACCCCTGCTGCTGCGCCGTCCCTGACGCGCAACGACCCCTTTCCCCTGACGTGATGAAGCCCTTGCTTCCCCCGGTCCCAAGTGCGGTCGGCACTCACATTGATTTGTGTTTCATCTCATGCTGCCCATCACGTTTTGGTAAGCGAGGACCCCTCACAACAGCCCTTTCCATCCCATCCCCACATCTATATTTTTCCCGCCACGCAAAAGTAGGGGGAATTGGCCCCATTTCTTTCGTTTCCAAGTAGCTGCTACTCCCCCTCCTCAAATTGTTCATCCTCGCTATATAGGGCCCTGAGCCCAGCCCAATAGTAACTCTGGGTAGGGAACCAGATGGGACAGAGGGGGGGTTTAGGACAGGTAGGGCCCCTGACCCCCCCCGGGCCCCCCATTAAGGGGTTTGCTGACGTTTCCCACCGACTCTTGCTGGGGTTTTTAGATGTTCTGGGGGGAAGTGGGTGACCCACAACAAATGAAGAACCAATGGTTGCTAACAACAACGGCCGCTAGATGACCTGTATTGTGGCCTACCGGGGGACCCCTGCTGCACTCCCCTTTTCTGTGCGCACCCAGGCCTGCTCCAGGAATTTTTGTGCCACTGCCACTCCAGGTGAAGACCTGCCACTTTTCTGCTGAATAGTTGTTCTAAAAAGACAACACTGTTTTATGAAGAATCTGTAATATAAATAACACCCGTATTTACCCAAATGAACCCACTAAAAAGCTTGGGGAACCTTGGATATAAATGCCCCAAAATGGGGAGGAAAAAAAGTACTTTTATGTGCCGTTTAAAAAACTGTGTATTTTACTGAATAAAAAGCACAAACAGGCTTAATTAAACCCTTTGGATTGATTATGCTACAGCCCAAAATTATTTTTTTGGGTGAGAAAAAAAACGTTTTTTACAAGTACAACTGCAGAAAAAAACTTTGTTAACCCCTTTGGGTGTAAAATTTGCAAAAAAAATATGCTGCCCCAAAAATTACCACTTTGTAGCTGTTAAAACGGGATGTATTTTACAGAACACAACAAAAAAAAACTGTAATTAACCCGGATAGAATTTTTTTCTAAAGGGAAAATTTTTTTTTTTAGCGGGAAAAAGAACGTTTCTTTTTACTAAGTACAAAAAAAAAATACTTAGTTAACCCTTGGGGTGTAAAAAGCGCAAAAGAAAATGCTGCCAAATTTACCACTTTTTTAGCGTGTTAAAACGGGGTATTTTACAGAACACAACAACAGAAAAACTTGTAAAAAACCTTTGATATTAATTATGCTACAGGCAAAATTTTTTTCTTTGGCGGTGAAAGAAAAGTTTCATTTATGACCACAAAACAGAACAATGCTTAATTAACTCCGGATCTAAATTGGCAAAATAAAAAGGCAACCAAAAAATTTAAATTTATTGGATTTTAAAAAAAAACTGTTTAATTCTTTAACTGAATACAACAGGAACAGGCTTAGATAACCCTTGGATATTCAATGTGCACAAAAAATGAGCAGATAGCATTAAAATGTACATGCAGCTGCATTGGACGCACACTGGACTTCGTTCCAATACCTCACAAAATCAGAATTAGAACGTAAGAGAAGCAGTCTCTGAGACAAGCTGTGACACCCCCCACAAATCGCTGTATAAAAGTGAGTTCTTTAGCAAGAGAAATCATAAGCTGCAGCAGCGCCGGCGGCACCTTCCCTACACAGCACAGTGAGAAGAGTGTTAGGAGCAAGCATGGCGCCCGGACTTATATAGTGCGGTGACGTCACAGAATCCCGCCGGTCTCTGATTGGCTTAATCTCTGCACATGTCATGTAGGCTACGCCTTTCTTCCTCCCGGGACTTTTTGCCCATGTAACGCATGTGCTCGCACCCATTTTATCAATTAACAGCACACTTCGTTCCCGCGAATCACCCCAACTTCGACTTCGTTCAGAATCAAAGTTTTCCTGAAATTCGAAACGAATTCCACTTCGTTAGAATCAATTCGCCCATCTCTAGTGACATGTATGAAACCTGGCACCAACACACCAGTTTTAAATCGCTTTAGCAAAGTGCTGAAGGTGCCAATATGTCTAAAGCATCGCATATGACTTCTTTCCTCTTTCATCCTTTACCAGGGAATGATGGGGTACATGAGAGACTAAGGCCCTTGATTGAGAATAGGCTGTTCCAGTTTGCAAATATAGTAGGCTACCAAACTCTGAAATTGAAGTGTTTTCCTGATCCGCAATCCATCTATGATCTGTCGTCCTCAAGTTTTTTTTATTTGCAGATAAAACACTATGGGCCACGTGTATGAAAACTGTCTAGGTCTAAAACTCTCTTTGTTGCCCATAGCAACCAATCAGATTGCCTCTTTCATTTTTCCAGAGCACTATATGAAATAAAAGGGGCACTCTGATTGGTTGCTGTGGGCAGGATATCCCACAGAATGCACTGACAATAATTAAATCACCTGTGTAATGTTAAGGAAAGCCAGAAAACATGACCTGTTGGTGGGCCTTGAGGACTGGAGTTGGGGACTAGAGATGGGCGAATTGATTCTAATGAAGTGGAATTCGTTTAGAATTTCAGGAAAACTTCGATTCTGAACAAAGTCGAAGTTTGGGGTGATTCGCAAGAACGAAGCGTGTTTTTGATTGACACTATCCTCAACCCGATTCTGTCCCATCCGGTTCCCTCAGCCAGAGATCTACTATGTGGTCTGGGCTTAGCGCCACTATATAACGAGGATTAACAATTTGAGGGAGGGCAGTCAGCAGCTACTTGGCAGCGAAGAAAGGGGGAAAATTTATCCCCTGCTTCTTGAAAGTGGGCCCGGAAAAGTATAGATGTGGAGAGTGGCAGGGGAGCTCATGTTGTGAGGTGTTAACCTCTGCATACCAAAACCGGTGATGAGGACAGCAGTGATGATGAAACACAAATTAATGATGATGTAGCCGACCGCACTTGGTCAGGAGAAGAGGGCGTCAGCTTGCACGTCAGGCAGCGGCGTAGCCAGCAAGTGGGTTGTGTGGCCATGGGTCATCAGGGTAGCAGCAGTGTGAGGTCGGGAGCCAAGCGTCCACGGGGTAGAAAACCCGCTTCACAGGTCCAGGAAAGTAGCGGCACAGGGGCAGTAGTCACTCAGTGCGGAGCGTTGGTGGTAAAATCAGATACTCGGCGGTGTGGCAGACACCGGAGGAGCCGAATATAGGCATATGTAGAATCTGTGGGCAGAAAGTGAAGCATGGCCAGGGAGCAAATGTTGGCACCACGGCCCTGTGTCAAAACCCCTTTCAGCGTCACCATCCGGTAGCCTGGGAGAAACGTTTGGGTCAGATGTGGGTCCATCCTGCCGCTGTAGCAACAGCAGCACACGCCCAGTGGCACGCTGCCATTGCCCGCCAGTCAAGGCTCCACCACCTCTGCAGAAGGGAGCTGTTTCTCTTTGTCTTCATCTCCTGATCCAGGGTGCTCCCGCTCCTCGCTGCTATGGTGCCAGCAGTCGTTCAGCGAGGCGATTGCAAAGAGACAACAGTATTTCGTCCAACCATCCCAAGGAGCAGAAGCGGGAACCGTGCTCCTGTCCAAGTTGTTGGAACTGCAGTCCCTCCCTTTCCAAATGGTGGACTCGCACAGTTCAGAGAACGAATGGCTTTGCCGAGCCGAGATGGAGAGTCCAAGCCGTAATTTCTTTACCAAAAAGGCAGTACCAGCACTTCATAAATATGTAGAACAGAAGGTGGGCCAGTCCTTGAGCTTATCGTTTGTTCCAAGATGCACGGCAGCCAGGAGTGTGGAGCTGTAACTACGGTCAGGGCCAGTACATG
This sequence comes from Phyllomedusa bahiana, assembly GCA_025379985.1. NCBI lineage: Eukaryota > Metazoa > Chordata > Amphibia > Anura > Hylidae > Phyllomedusa > Phyllomedusa bahiana. The sequence goes on along the minus strand of JAODAL010012157.1, from coordinate 82,022 downwards.
TCCTTTACGGCCCACTGGGTTTAATGTGCTTCCCGCCTGGCACACCAACAACTTTTGGACAGGAGACCCACTTTCTCCCCCATGTTGTCAAACTGCGGCTCCTGTGCCAATGTCCGCCTCCTCCTCCTCCACCACCACCTTTATCTTTAGCCTCCACAAATACTGCTCTATCATACCACATGTGTAGGGCACAGCGGTGTCATGCAATTCTAAAACCTGGGTTGCCTCGGGGAACGAAGTCCAAAACAGGGGAGGACTGCTCCGCGTCAAGCAGCAAGAAATCGATGTGTGCTTTCTCCGCATCAACTGCAAATCGGAACCATGGTTTATGGAACAATGGGAGTAACATGGGTGTCCGCGCTGCAACGAGGAGGGATGGTCCATGCGCCCTGCATGGCGCACGTGTTCAATCTGGTTGGAAAAGGTTCCTGAAGTCTTCCACCGAGCTTCAGCAGATTCAGAAAATGCCCCGGAAACTGTGCCTGCACTTCATCCAGTCCAACAAAGCCAGGAACACCCTCCTCGAGTTGCGCGGCACAATGGCCTCCCCCAACACACTCTGATATGCGAGTTTCCACCCGTTGGAATTCCAGCCTGCACATGTTGGACCGACTGTATGAACAGAGAAAGGCCATTAACGATTTTTTTTATGATCCAGGCGGACAGGAGTCTCCCCTGTGTACTTTGATGTTAGCCAATGGCAGCTCATGCGTGACACCTGCTGTTTGCTGAGGCATTCCCAGGGGGCGACGTTATTTGACAGTCGCCACTACTAAGGGTTGAATAACGACATTCCACTGCTTCATGTCCTGGAACAGATGCGGAAAAATCTGTCTGGGCAGGGACTGGAGACGTGGGGACTACATCTTGCGGCCACATGAAATCCGGTGGGGACTGAACTGGAGGAGGAGGACATTGGAGCAGAAGCATTGTCTGGTGGGTATTAGTGGATTTTCTACCCAGGGACAAGAGAGGAGGAGGAGGAGCAGCCTGGAGGAGGTAGATGGAGATGAGGAAGACGGGCAGATGACCCGCAAGCACCGTGGCAGTAAAACAGTGGAGATGGAGGCAGGAGCCCCTCGGAGTCACTTGTGCAGATGGCCCACAGCATGCTGATTTGCCTAGCTAGTGACAGCCGAAACCACCACCCCCAGAGGGATGACTTCCTGGCTCCCACCCAATTGGACCCTCACTCCCCGGTTCAAAAGGGGGACCTTTTTTTTTCCCAGTTTGTTTGAGAGGGAAATAAACCAAAAACTAAGAGAAATCCTCCGTGTCATTTGGCCGTTTGCCTATTTGCGGAAACGTCCCTCCTCTGACGGGTCAAACCGGGGGGGTTTCTTCGGGCGCTCCGACTACGCCGCACTGGGGGGGAAGGGTTTGGTGGGTATGAGTATACCAGCCCCAAACAGCAGAAACCCAAAGGGTCTGGAGTCATGTTTAGCACTTCCTTTACCCCCTTTAGTGAGGAGGGAAATTCGCCAGCAGCACACAGGACCTGGAGCATCCCGAACCAACGGGTGGTGGCCTATTTTGGACAGCACCGGGCCAAACCCCATTTTTAAAAAATCCGCTGGACACGGGGGACCAAACTAATGTGGGGGCCGCAACTTCCGATTTGCAGTGGAAAAAGATGTGCCCTGCCCCCCAAGTAGTGGGGCATCAAGCGGGTTTTTTCAGTCGGGGGGGGCCTTTCGTTACCCCAAGGAGAACCGCTTGTCCAGGGGAAAAAAGGGAACACTGACCTTTTAAAATATGAATCGGGCCGTGGAAGGCCGGGAAATTTCCACACCCCAAAAGCCTTGGGCGTCAGATTACACCCAGCCATAAACGCCCACCCAAATTTTGAGAAATGGGGCCCCTGGATTAAAACTACCTGCCCACCCCCACTATTGGGAAGGCCGCCCACCCTCTGAGGGCCACACATCTTCTTCCCTTTCTCCATCGCCCCCAAACCCAAATTTTTTACCAGGGACTGGTTTTTCCCCACCCACTTTCCACACTTTTCCCTTGTGCCACTCTATGACCTTTTTCCCTTCTGCGGTTGCGTTTCCCCCCGTAAACCTCCAAAACTCGGGTCTTTGTGCCACCTGGGGCCCTTTCCCTGTTTTTTTGCCCCCCTCCAAAATGCCCATTGTTGCCACGTCTGACCTCATGCTGCCCCTGTGGCTCCCTGCCGTGACCTACACACTGTGTATTTGGCCACCCTCTGCCCTCATGCTGTTGCACCTCCCATACCTCCCACACATGTCATTGTGCCCCCCCACTCTGTGGCCTACTCCTGTTTTTGCCACCTACGAATGTCTTGTCCACTGTCTGACCTCATCGCGTTTGGGGCCTGCCGGTGCCCTAAAACACAGTGCCCATTGTGCCACGCTGTACCCATCCCGCCCCTGTGGCGCGCCGTGACCTACACCCCCTGGGGTCATTGTGCCATTTCTCTGCCCCTCATGCTGTTGCTCCTCCCTTACCACCTCCACACCCCTGTCACTGTCCAACTCCTGGGGGTTCTACTCCGGTTTTTGCCACCTCCAAAAAGTCATTGGCCACTGTCTGACCTAAATTGCTGTTTGCGTGGTTGCTGCCATGACCTACACCCCCGTTTTCATTATCCCCTCTGGGGCCTACCCCCTTTTTTTTTTGCAACCTCCAAAAATTCATTGTGCCACTGCCCTGACCTCATGCTGCGCTGTGGCGCGCCGGCCTACACACTGTGCCCTTTTTCCCAAACTGTTTGACCTAAAAGCTGCTCTGTGGCTGCTGCCTCACCTACACCTGTGTCATTTTTCTATTTTGTCTGACCTCATCGCGCTGGGGCGCCCCCGGGTTGACCTACACACTCCGTCATTGTGCCAGTCTATGGCCTACTCCTGTTTTTGCCACCTCCAGAATGTCATTGTACCACTGTCTGACCTCATGTTGCTGCTTTGGCTGCTACCGTGACCTACACACTCTGTCATTGCGCCACTATCTGACCTCATGCTGCTTCTGTTGCTCCTGCTGTGACCTACACACTGTGTCATTGTGCCACTATGTGGCCTACTCCTATTTTTGCCACCTCCAGAATGTCATTGTGCCACTGTCTTACCTCATGCTGCTGCTGTGGCTGCTGCCGTGACCTCTGCACTGTGTCATTGTGCCACTGTCTGACCTCATGCTGCTGCTGTGGCTGCTGCCGTGACCTACACACTGTGTCATTGTGCCACTCTGTGGCCTACTCCTGTTTTTACCACCTCCATAATGTCATTGTGCCACTGTCTTACCTCATGCTGCTACTGTGGCTGCTGCTGTGACCTACACACTGTGTCAATGTGCCACTGTCTGACCTCATGCTGCTGCTGAGGCGGAAGCAGTGACCTAAACACAGTGACATTGTGCCACTCTGTGGCGTACTCCTGTTTTTGCCACCTCCAGAATGTCATTGTACCACACTCTGAACTCATGCTGCTGTGGCTGCTGCCGTCACCTCCACACTCTGTCACCGATGTTGCCACCTGAGCCCTCAGCTTGTTTTTTTCCAGCTGTGGCTGCCATGACTTTATCAGGCTACATTCCCGCTTCAGTTTTTTGGTCAGTTTTGCCCTCTTAAGTACCCAGGGAATTTTAGAGTGAAGCGATTCTAAGAGCGGCGGCAGTCATATTCGTGTCATACTAAAACACAACATTGTATGAAGACCAAACCAAGCTCCCTCTGCATATTTAAGCATGGCACAACGTTCTACAGCACTCTACATGCTCTGTGCAGCCTGGAAATAGCTGTTTTTAACGCGATTCGTCCCGAAGTAATTCGGACCGAAACAAATTTTGTCGGAAAATTCGGCGAAGTCACCGAATCGAATGTTTGAAAAATTCGCCCATCTCTATTGCGGACCCCTGACCTAGAGAGTTTTCATACTGTACATGTGGCCCTGTATGCATTCGGTGCTAGGGACTGATACAGTTTTTCAGGACACTGCGTTTGAGAAGATTTGCCATGTGGGTGTATCCACAAAAGGGTTGATTTCAGTAATATAATCATATATTGATATTCGGGATGGCTAACGCAACACACATATTGTATGTGTTTAAATGGGAGGAGTATTTGGGATCATCATTGTCAAGCGAAACATGGCAAGTTATTTGGAAACATACTGCTTGTTCTTCTGTCAGTCCAAAACAAAGAAAACCAATATAAAAAATGTATGTATTGGTACCATATTCCAGCCTTACTACACAAATTAAAAGCGGATATTCCTGATGTATGCGGGAGATGTCGAGGCCATGCGGCAGTCTTCATCATATTTTCTGGGATTGTATGCTGATCATTCCTTTCTGAAAGCAAGTCCAGTCATTGATGTCTGAATTAACACAGACTAGAGGTCCACTTACCCCACAAACTTATATTCTAAATATCCCACATCATCCTTTGGGGCATACATTCTGTAGACTATTTCTATATATTTTAATGGCTACCAAATGTTTGATAGCAAAATACTGGAGACAAACTTTTATCCTGTCCGGGACTGATCTGTGTTCTTGTATTAAGGACGTTAGAGATATGGAATATCTCACAGCCTTAATAAACAATGAGTTAGATTCCTTTGACTCCATTTGGAAGCCCTAGGACTCCTATCGTATCCTTCATGATCTGTAATTTATTTTGTAATATCACATTAGATTGCAAAGTCAAAAATTTTTGTACTTGCAGATCCCTAATGTTCCTTGTCTCGTGTCTTCCCTCTGTTATAGTGTTATACTGTATATTTCTCTACCATAAGAAAGGCTAATGTTTGAGGTGTTTGTATCAGTATGTGGTGCTAGGGATACAGTATTTGTATTATGTTACTTTATTATGTGATATTGAATGTTTATTTCACTTGTAGATTTCCTTTTTATTGAAAATTCATTAAAATACAGCTAGAATGTATGAAAGTGTCTCACGGCGCTTTATACACGTGTCCCATTCTATGACAAAATTTGTCTCAGCCATGCCACTTTGAAACTGGTAAGGATTTGTACTACAGTTATGCAGCAAACTTTGGTGCATTTGTACGTTTTGCGCCAAACTTTGGTGCAATCGTACGATTCTGGCATGACACGCCCCCCGCAAACTACGCCAAGTTTGGGCATAGGACTGTTTTTACATCTATATAACAAGGCTACGACAGTTTTTTTGCCAAATAGCACGTCCAAAAAATGCCTCAGTCCTGTACATATATGTCACACTTTGTCTTTCTAAAATCCGTAGCTTTATTCCAGAAAAAATCTTTATAAAGCCAGTCCTTCACAGATAGTAGGAAACATATGAGCATTAGTGCAGGTTGAAACTCGTTGGAGTTTGTTGCTCTTATTTTTTGCCTTATTTGGTATTTGCATGTTTCCTACTCTCTGTGTAGGATTGCATTATAAAAAAAATTCTGGAATAAAGTGAAGGATTTTAGAAAGACCAAGTGTGACATCTTTTATCTGTTATCCATTATCAAGTCATAACTTTTTTAAAAAGTCACCTTGTAATCATTGCAAAAATTCTATAAAGTTAATGTTTTTCTGATGGCAACTTGTTTTTCTTATAAAGACATACTAAGTTCTCTGTGTTTATTAAAATAAAGAATAGCACTTGTCACTGGCTACCCCTATATCTTCAACATTTAACTCCAATATAGGTATCTGAACTTTCCTGGATCCCCAGGTTCGGTCTACAAAGAAGTGATGAGAGATAAATAAACCTTTCAAAGAGCAATATTGGGTAGTTGAAATATTTTTTAAAGCCAAAGAGACTCCAGATACAAAAACAGACAAAGCTGAGACAAATAGCCAAGAGGAAAGACAATCAGCAGAATGGCAAGCAAGAGGAAAGTCATGAAGATTAAGATAAGGTTCCATTCCTCCGTCTGCTGTTGGGCTTGAAAATTGGACCTATTACATGTTCTGATCATGCCCCCATCATGGTTGATCGTGACTCCTAATCCCCAACATTATGCTCCTGTGACTGGAGATGAAATGAAACCTTAAATAAGAGACCAACACATAGGGAAAATTTAAGGGAGTCACTTTCCTCCTACTTTGAGTTGAATACTGGCTCAGTATTGTCTATGTCAACCCTCTGTGAGGCCCACAAGTCTGTATTTCAAGGTAAATGTATCGCAATGGGCTCTAAACTGAAAAAGATAATGTGGAAAAGATACTACTGTAGCTCTTCAGAGTCTCTTAAGGAACCTGGAGAGGTGAATATCTCTCCATCTAATATGCCCACTTTGTGGCATATATTTGCTACGATAAACAACTAAAAGGACATAGCCACTCACAATGTGTAGAAGCTTCTCATATATTCAGACATAGATTCTTAGTATGTCAATAAAGCCCACAACATGCTGTCTAGACAACTCAAAAAGAAGGCCGCTTAGTCTATGTCTCAAGCCATCCTCATTAGAGAAGGCAAGTTGATGTATGGTCCAAAGTCCATTGCAAAAAATGTTTATCAATTTCTTCTCGGAACTTTACTCTTTACTTTCAGACCTCCCCCAAAATAGAGTTGAGAACCAACAACTTATTAGAAACCTTTTACACTCCTGTCGACTTGAAATTGAGGAGCTTCTTAAAGTTTTAAAAGATCTTCCATCAGAGAATGCTCCTCTATCAGATGGTCTCCCATATCTCTATTTTAAAGTGTACTCTGAGATCTTGTCCTCACATATGCTACAAATTTGTAACTCTTTTTTAGGGGGTTTTCCTATCCCAGACTCCATGACTCACTCACACATCATCTTTATTTATAAATCCCTTGGTTGAACTTGATGGACATAAGTACGGTTGAACAAAGACAAACTATGTAATAAATCAGGGTGGGATCCAGCGGGTAGTGAAAATTACCAACCTATTGCCTTACTCAACTCCGACCTAAACATTTTAAAAAAAAATATGAGCTAATAGACTAAACAAATGGCTACCGCAGATGGTCAAAAGGGATCAGGGGGAGTTTGTTCTGTTTCAGCAAGGGGTTAACAACACAAGGTGGACAACTGACCTTGTTAAAGTAGCCAACTCTCAATCACAACAGGCCCTTCTTCTTAGTTTAGATGCAGTACTGAAAGGCTAGGCTGGCCTTTTCTTTTTGAGAAGCTAGTAAACCTTAGGGTTTTCTGGGCCCTTTCTGATGGCGATCACAGGGTTGTTCTCCTCCCCATCTGCCTCATTGTACCTCCAATGTATTTCGGATTAGGAACGGCACTAGACAAGGATGCCCATTTTCCTCACTCATATTTGCCCTCTGCATTGAACCCCTAGCAACCTCCATTAGGGATAACCCAAACAGTTAGGGTGTACTGGTTAGGGACAAAGAATTCAAGCTCTCTTTATTTGCTGATGATGTTCTGCTGACCTTAACAGACCTCCATACCACTCTCCTGGCACTTCATTCCTGCTTAAAAAATGTATCATTGTACAAACTCAACAACTCCAAGTCAGAGGCTCTCTCTGTCAATCTTCCCCCCTGCTGTAAATGCCTCTCTTCAAAATAACTATGCATACAAATGGCAAGATCAATTACTTAAATACCTGGGCATCCAGATGACTAATTGTTACAAATCACTTTATAATGTAAACTTTTCCCTGCTTTTTAAGGAATGGAGGAGCTTAAATTGATATGGCAATATTTACCTAGCTCTTTTTTTGGCAGAATTTGTTCTGTTTAGATGACCATTTTGCTCAAGCTCCTCTATTTATTCGAGACTCTCCCAATAGCGGTTCCCCTAAGTGAACTACAATCCCTACAGGCAACTATTCTCCAGTTTGTTTGGGCCCATGGTAGGCACAGAGGGCTTAAGAGGTCTTGGTTGCTAGTAACCATAGGGGAGGTTTGGCGGTGCCTACACTACTCAATTACTTTTGCGCTAATCATCTTCCATGCATCTCGGCATGGTCCACTTTGCGAGCATACTCAAAGTGGATGGAAATCAAAAAGCTCTATCTTGCACAGGTCCATCCTAATGCTTACCTTTGGCACTCACAATCCCTTCCTAATGCAATCTTTTAGAACCCGTGAACCTTACATCGCAAATATAGAATTACTGTAAGACTAAATTTCCTTTGGCTTCTAAGGTTTTACCTATGGCCTTTTTTTTATGTTTGTCTCTCCTTCCCTTAAGCTCATATGGATTTTTTGCTCAACCATGGCTCGGGCATGGTTCATTTAGATTTGTAGACATCATGGAGGACTAGGATAGGAAATTGATCCCATTTGAGACTCTTGGGAAGGACTTTAAGCTTCCTCTGAGGTCCCACTTTTAATACCTCCAGATTAGTCACCTCCTATCTTCTCTTTATGGTACTAATACATTATCTTTCCCTGTTCAATTTGAACATCTATGTAAAGCAGGCACCTCTACAAAGCTGCCACTCTATTTGGATCTGCTCTGTTCTGTTCTGCAATTTATCCTGTATTATCAGGTCCCATCCCAAACAGGATATGATACATAAATGTATGGATAAATGAGAATTGTATTTGGGTACAGCAGTTCTATATTCTTCCTGGCGGACCATCTGGAGAGCTGTGGTAAAATCATCCATCTGTACTACATACAAAAAGAAATTATACAAAATCTTACTATTCTGGGACCACACTTATGATATTCTACATAAGTGGAACCCTCAACTTCCACAGACCTGCTGGCATTGTGGTTTTTTGGTGGAAACATTGACCCATATTCTTTGTGACTGCCCGATTTGGTCCTCCACGGGAGACCTCCACGCTAAGATTTTTGAAGTCAGAATTCCTCTGGATCTTCTTGTATACTTAATTAGTGACCTGGTGAAAGATCTTCCTAAAGCTAAATATAATCTCCTGTTCTATATTACTACTGATGCTAGGTGTTTAATACCAGGAATGTGGTGACGATCTCTCCTACCTGATATCTCAGATCTGTATCGGAGAGTCAGGGAGGTTCGTGGGATGGACTACATGCTGGCCTCTCTTCATGATAGGTTAAATCTCTTTGATAAAACATAGGTCATTTGGACTCAATAGGATGCTACAGCCCTATCACCCTGTCTCATTTTCTACCCCTTACCCCCTCCCTTTCCATTTCTATGTCCTTTCATTGTGTCTTGTCTTTGTCTTATGTGTATTATTTTGTTCTTCTGATTAATAGAGAAAGTAATCTTTGGCTGTTCTATTTCTCTTTTGCTACCGTTAGATGTTTCTGTTTTGAAGATCCCTAAACTTGGATACCATCTAAACCCAATATTGTATTCTTAATTCTTTTTTATGTCAAACGTTATTCGGTTTATGTTCTCCTTTTGTGACATATTGACAGTTTCCACTAAAATGCAATTTAAAAAAAGAAAAAGATAAAGTTTAACACAGAGCATCAGGGGTTAATTAAAAAAAAAGTTAGATTGTAAGCATGTCCCAATAAAAGGATAGCAATTTATAAAAGCATCAAGTAGCAAACAAGACATAATAACTGGCAAAAAGGAAGGGACCGAGCAGATCCAAACAGAATGGCAGGCTCACAGGGGCTGCCAACCCCCCCGGACGGCTAAATGAGTCTTGATTTTTGTTTACAGAGCCTGCAAATTTGCCCACAGTTGTCCACAAAGTGCACACACTATTGAGCCCCTTTACTTTTGCATGATGAACCTTAGAAAGGGACTAAAGAAACCAAGGAAGCAACAGAGAGTATTCTACATGGTGATCCCATATCACCATGGGGAGTCTTAGCTTTAGGGCTGGATTTTCGATAAGTAAAATCCCCCACCCGTCAAAGCCTTCCAAATAGAGCTCAAGAGGTAATTTCTTCAATATCTTATCTTACAACAATTATAAAAATTACCATATGTAATAAAAATAAGATTTTTTCTACCCAAACACCCGGGTTGTTGCAATTCACTGTCAGTCAAAAAAGTGATTAAATGTCTCAGCTTTTGTCCCCAAAGATTTATAACCAATAGCTGGACCTGAACTTAGATTTAGAGTTAGGCGTTATCAACAGACTATTTTTAGAAGGTTTGCACTCTCAGTTTTTATCGACATAACCAAGTTACTGTTTTATCAGTGATTAAAAGCATTTGTTTAGTGAGATATCACAACCAGCCTGTCAGAAACCACAACTGAAGCTGAAGTTCAAGGCTGGTGAATAAGTATAGTATATAAAACAATCTAACATTTAATTTTTGTGTTGGTGGTTTTAAATGTGTTGCTTTTAATTTTTAAGGAAACATTAAATAACTAGGGTTTTTGCCCAAATTAAGTAATCCAAAGGTTACTTGTGAATTTATTAATTACCAAGTAATAGGTAAATTTAAAGGGTGCATAAAAATTTTTTACTTCCAAAAAACTTTTTAATAATTTTTTAAATTTCTTCTCTCTTGGAGCCATTAAAGCTCTTTACGGGTTTGGGTTATCCATGGGTGAAAATTGTAGAAAGGAAACCGTAAAAATATTTTTTAAGGGGCCCTGTTTTTTTGGGAAAGGGTCCATAGGGTGAAATTACAGTCCCTTTTTTTAAGGAAAAAAAAATTAAGGGGTTTTTTTTTTTTTTTTTTTTTGAACCAACATCTACAGGGGGTTCTCTGAAAACACGGCGCTATTTATTTCCATGCTTTTAAATTTAAATTGATGCATATACTGGTGTTTCAGTTTCCCACTATAAGATGGTGGAGGCCATCTAATTTTGATGGAGGTTCTTACAAATTCTAGGTATGCAACTGCATACCTAGGGAGAGTAATCTGTTTCCCTTTAATATATTTTTAGAAATAAAGCTATTTTTTTCCCAAACATGCCATTTGGGGTTTTTACATTATATACGAATCAAACTAAATTTTAAAAATTTACGGATTTTTTCAATTTTTTGGTTTTAAATTTCCCAGTGTATAAAACAAAAACCTGGACAAAATTAAGCATGCTTCTAGAATGTAGAAAACCAAAAATTACCTTTCATAGGAACACAAATGTAATCTAAAAAAACAAAAACCCAAGTAATACTAACATGTATGTTGAAAAAGTACCCCCCCCTAAAAGGGATAAAAACTCCAAAAAAAAAAAAAAAAAATTTAACGAAGAAATTAAAACCCTGCTTTTAAATTAAAACCAACAATGGGGTTAAAATTGCTAAAACACACCCCACACAACAAAAACAACATCCCTAAAAGGGGATCAAATAATTATTTCCATATAATACTGTATATTTTATATATATATATATATATTTATATATATATATATTATTTTTTATATATATTTTTATATATATATACAGTATTATATGGAAATAAATTTGATCCCTTGCTGATTTAAGGGTAGGTGGCACGCATGTCCCTTCCTGATCCCCTTGCCAGCACTTTAGTGCTCTTAGCCTACTGTGAAAGCACTCCTTGTGTCTTGTCAGTTATATCGTGTACCGTGCCATTTGCCTCCGTCCCACGACCACGAACCATTGCCGCCTGTGGTCACCTTCCTGCCTGTCCCCGACTCTGAGTTTGCCTTACGATTTTGTACTGCACCACACCTCGACTGCCTCCGCAAGCAAGTCACGTCAGGGATTGCGACCTGGTAGGATTCCCGCTGCAACAAGTCCATCCCACTTTGCGGCGGGCTCTGGTGAATACCGGGACCTACTTAAATTCTGCCTCCTGGCCTGGCTTATACCATTGCTTGCAGTGGTCCAGAGGATCCACTACTACCGATCGTTACAGTAGGTTAATTTTAACATTGAGAGACAGAAGATCAAAAATAAAATCCAGAAAATAAGATTGTGTAAATTATATAAATTTATTCGCATTTTGCGGTGAGAAATAAGTATTTGACCCCTCTGGCAAACAAGACTTAATACTTGGTGGAAAAACCCTTGTTGGTAGACACAGCAGTCAGATGTTTTTGTAGTTGATGATAAGGTTTGCACACACATGTCAGGTGATGGTCCACTCCTCTTTGCAGATCATCTCTAAATCACTAAGATTTTGAGGCTGTTGCTTGGCAACTTGAAGCTTTAACTCCATCCATAAGTTTTCTATGTTATTAAGGTCTGGAGACTGGCTAGCAGAGATGAGCGAATTTCTTAAAAATTCGTTTTGGCCGATTCGCCAAATTTTTGCCAAAAATTAGTTTAGTTCCGAATCTATTTATGATGAATCGCATTAAAAACAGCTATTTTCTGGCTGCAGAGAGCCTGTATGGAGTTGTAGAACATTTTGTCATGCAGAAATATACATAGAGAGCGTTGTTTGGTATTGAAAAAATGCTGTGATTTAGTATGGCACGCAGTTGACAGGTGCCGCTCTTAGAACTGCTTCCCACTTTACTTATCTGGGCAATTATGGGGTCAAAAGTGACCAAATAACTGAAGTGAGAACGCAGCCTGACAGCTAGAGAGAACCGAGCAGAGAGCCAAAATCCCACTATAGCGTCAAAGAGTGCATTCCTTTTACACTGTCATCAGGTATTTCCACAGATTATGACAGAACCTGTTCTGTTAAATGCTGATATATGTAGAGCCCCCCCGAAAGAGTGGAGAGGGTGTCGGCAGTAATTTTGTGTTGACGTCACTGATCATTTTGCCCTTCCTTTGATCCGTCAGTGTCCGCTTTCAGTTGTTCAATAATCTATCTGTACACACTGTATTTCAAAGATAATTCACCACAAAGTGAAAAAAGTAAATCTTTGGCAATGAGAGCAATATCCCAAAAGATTGAACTGGCTGTAATGGAGATGTGTGTATGTGAGATATACACACACTGAATTTCAAAGATAGTTCACCACAATAAGTGAAAAAAGTAATTTTTGGCATAGGGGGCAATACCCCAAAAAAAAAAGGGGTTCGGAACAATGTGTATATTACTACACGTGAAGAGAAAGGTATTTCCCCCCAAAACTATAAAATCGGAATTTTTGGCACAGATACAATCTATGCGCTGCGGGAGATCTGTGACAAAAGAACACATGCAATTTGGAAAAATGTAAAATGGGCTGGCCTATTTATAGGGCTGGAATCCAGAAGCTGGCTGGCTGTTGATTGGCTGCTGTCTGTATGCTTTGGGCAATGAGGGCGTTCATTTTTTTTCCCCATAGTTCTTTGCTCCATGTCAGGCCATTCTCCGGCGTTTTAGAAAAAAAGACAAATTCTTACCATGATCGCCAGGAAATTCGGTTCGTTTTAAACAAATTTTTCCGAAATTCAAAAAAGAATTTCACTTTGTTAGATTCGCTCATCACTACTGACTAGGTCACTCCATGACCTTAATGTGCTTCTTTTTGGCCACTTCTTTGCCTTGCTGTAGTTTTGGTCATGTCTTGCGGGAAAACCCACCCAGCCCCTTTTTTTTAGCAAGGAAAGGGGGGTTGTCACTAATTTTTAGGTACAGTCCATCCATTCCCCCAATTGATGCAGTGAATAGGCATGTGCCTCTAAGCAGAGAAACACCCTTAAAAAAATATTTCCACCTCCATCTTACAGGGGGGACAGTGTTCTTTTGGCTCATGGCACTTTTTCTTTTGCTCCAAACACGCCATTAGTTAATGCCAAAGAGCTAATTTTTTTGTCTCATCTGACCCAGCACCTTCCCCCAGCCACTCCAGAATCACCCGGTGTTCATTGGCAAACTTCAGACGGGCCTGCACATTTGCCTTCTTGAGCAGGGGGACCTCGCGGGCACTGCAGGATTTTTTTTTTTTTTTAAACATATGTTTATTGGTTTCATAGTAAAGTGACATTCTGTTTAGTACACAGATACAAATGTAAGTGCAAATTTTCATAACATTTATCTGTAAAGTACAGAGCGAAACGTAGAAACCATAAGTTTTCTAACTTTTTTTACAAAAGGGGGGAAAAAGAAAACGTCAGACACTCCATAAGACAATACATCAAAAGGGGGGAGGGGTGGGATGGGGGTGGGGAAAAGCGAAAATTTTTCCTTCCTTCAGAAAGCATTGCACCGATAAGAAGAGGCATGCCTCTAGCGGGGAGGCTTCTCAAATAGGGCTCATACATGGTTTTTTCGGACAGTGTGGAAGATGGCGGTTGGGGGTACATCGGGGGTCAGAGTAAGGTAGTTGTATCGGCCTAGAGAACAATGCACACCCTTATGACCACTTGGAAATTCAAAAGGGGGAAGCCCAAGGGTTTCCGTATCTCTTCGGAGGGCATAAATCTTCGAAAACGGTTTCCAGGGGGCGAAGAATTTGTCCGTGAGTGTTAGCTTAGCCAGCTAAAACCTCGTTCTTTAAAGTTTGGGGTAGGACTTAACTTGAAGCCAACCTCTCTACACTCGGTATTCTTCGTTACCCTTTGGGAAAGGATGCTCTTTTCGCCGTAGGAAATTATGTGTAGAAGGGTTTATGGTTGCTGGGCAGGTCGGATAGTCATGAAAGAGACATACCGCGGGATACAGGCAATTAAAAGTCTCCTTTTCTTCTCACATTTTTCCCCAAGTCTTCCCAGAATTTGTAGGTCTTAGGGCAAAACCACATCCCATGTACCAGGTCAGTTTTTGCTGTTTACATTTAGGGAAAACGCTACTTGCGTTTGGGGGAAAAGGGGATAGGGGTATGTTGAAGCCATTATGGCTTGGTGATGAAGCGAAGTATTTTTCTCGCCCTTTTCGCAGATTAGGGGCTTTACTGCCCTTTGTTCCAACCGCCCAAAAGGCGGCTTGGACTGTTTTGGGCCCGGGGAAGTAGGTCTCCCTTTTTAAATAGAGTGTTGGGTAGGAATCCAGTACCTTAAGTCACGCTTTCGCGTAGAGGAAGGAGGGGGAGTGTCTTAAGGTTTGGCCCTCAGTTCATCAAAATCTTTTTAGGGGAATTCCCCCGTAAGGTTTTCCCCTAGATCTTAAAAGCTTAGTTTTTGGCCATAGGTCAAGAAATTTTTGGGGGGATGTCATATTCGTTTGCAGTGGGGAAACTGGGGTTTTTTAGGTTTGTTTTTAAAGATATTTCAACCGTAGCCAAACCCTTTTTCCTTTCCCAACCTAAAGGGTTTAGGCCCCGAATTTTGGTCAAGTTTTGGGTGGCCGTTTTAATTCATATGTTTGCAAGGTGGGCTGGAAGCTGAACAGTTTTTCTACAATCCCCCAATGGCATTGGTGGCATCAAAAGGCAAGTTCGAATCGCGCGGGATTTTAGCAAATTTGGTGTGAAAAGGGGCTGAAAGACCCCAAAGGGCCTAGAGTGGTCTCCATCTCTAATTTTGATAGTAGGAAATTCCCCTTGACCCAGTAAAAAGCAATGTCTAAGGGGTTTGCAGGCCGGGTTTATACATCCCACACCGGGAGTTTATCCCCCCACGTTAGGTAAATAATTTTGGCGAGCGCTATTCTTGGTTTTTTTGTTTGCCCAATAAATCGGGAGAAGCCTGTTTGAACTTCTGATGCAAGTGTTTTAGGAAAGGGGGAATAGTTTGAAGCGGGTATAAATTTCGGAAAACTTTATCATTCAAAATTAAATGGCATCTGGCCAAAAAGGGGGGGGAGTTTCGACCATCTATCTAGTTCCTTAAGAATTTTTCTTTAGGGGAGGATAGTTTAAGGAGAATTTGCCCCGGGGGACTTTCCTACGTGGTTTCCCTAGAATTTAATTGATTTTTCAGCGATAGGATTGGGGTACGTACTTTTTTAGTGGGGGCGAATTTCGAGTTGTTGGGCAACCCTCAAGAGCTCCGTTTTGGACCTTTAATTTTAAAATCCAAAAAAACTGAAACAGCTTTAGCGATCAATAACCCTTGGGAGGTCTCTCTCAGGATCTTGAGAAAAAGATTATGTCGTCCAAACATTGCTATTTTTTTGTTCAGAGTTTTTCACCCTACGCCTTCAAAATATAGGGGAGGCCAAAAAAATCGTGCCAAAAAGGGTTCATAGCCAATTGAAGAGGTATGGAAAAGGGGACATCCCTGCCTATTCCCCGTTGGGGAGAAAAAGGGTCGGGAAAAAGGAATCCGGGAAGGCATATGCGTGCCTCCGGGCAACTATAGAGGGTATTGGGGGAAGGTCAAAACCCCCTGTAAGCCCGATTTTGTCGATACGAGGTCTGCACCCCCAGTCCCCCCCTACAAAGGGCTTTTTTTTGTCGGCGCTACTGGGGCGAAAGGGGGTGTTTTTGTGGAGTTTTTTTTTTTTGCACTTCGTCAAGAATAAAAGGGGGACTTTCTGATATTAGAAATGCGGTTTCCCCCCTTGGAAAAAACCCTACTTGGTGAAGCCTATCAACTTAGGATAAAGGGGGCAGGCGGTCTGCCAAAAATTTTTGGAGGTAATTTGAGGCAAGTTTGATCAGGGAAATGGGCCCGGGTATGAGGCGGCCTGCGTCAGATCTTTTTCCTGGCTTAGGGAAAATTTTTAATGAAAGCTTAGGGTAGTCTTGGGGATAGAACATCCTGAGGATAGTCATTAAACACGGAGAGGGGGGTTGGGGTGATCGGGGGTTTTAGACTTTAAACTCCCAGAAAAAAAACCCGCTGGCCCCGGGGCCTTTGTTTGCCTTCTTTTGGGTTATCGCCGAATCAATTCGGGGGTCTGAAACGGGGAGCCCACACGAAACTCCCTGCCGTGAGGTGGGAACTGCAATGTTCTAAGCCAATCTCGGGGCGTTTTAAAACGAGCTGTTCGGGGGAATAAAAGGGACTGATAAAAGGGCCCGGAGAATCTCCGTGACCTTTCCCCTTCAGCTGGATTGCTCCATCCCGCCCTTAAAGGGGAGGGTAGAGGGGGGGGGGGATAGTGTCCTTTTGCAAATTTTTGGGCCAAAATCCCCCCAGGTTTATTGCCAAAGGGAAGAGTTTTGGCTCGTTTTTTTGATTGTCAGTTGTTCCCTTTTTCCAAAGCCAAAGCTCTAGCCCTTTTTTAGCACTTCCCCGTTTTGGGTTCGGGGAGGGGGTAGACGAGAAGGGAAACAAGGTTTCTCTAACTTATTGCGTATCGGGTGATTTTAACGGAGTTGTTTTGAGGGGGGATAAATGTTCGATCACCCCCCTTTTAGGACCGTTTTAGAAAGGTCCCAATCAGCTGGGGTTTTTTTGTTTGGGTGGGCTTCTTTATATGAATGATCTCCCCCCCAAAACCCTTTAAGGGTGAGTTGGAATTCTTCATCTTTGGCCAAGAACGGGGAAAACCCCCAAAAGTAAAACTGTGCCCTTGGGAAAATTATCTGCCACTATTAGGGGGGACAGGGGAATGATCCCATATGACAAGGTCCCCAATCTTTTGGGTCTTCAGCCCCCTTTCAGAAGGTTTTGAGAGGCAAAAATATAATCGATTCGTGACCCTGTCTTTTGGGGTGAAGTAATGTGGAATTCCCTACCTTTTTGGGTTATGGGGCGCGCCAAATTCCAGATCCAAGGTTTTTGGCTGTCTACCAGGGGAGTGATTTTGGGGGCTCTGGGGGCATCTTAGGGATGGGGCCCTCTTCTGTCCTCCTGGGGGTCATGACGAATTGAAGTCCCCCCCCCACATTTTTTTATCGATCGTGGGCTCTAAGAATCGTTGATTCTAATCTTTGAGAAAGGGGGGCCGCCGAGTTTGGCCCCTAGACGTTTACAACGACCCCCGTCTCTTCACGAGGCGCAAGATTAAAATTTCACCATCTCCCCCCGTCCATCATGGCTATGATTTATAACCTGTCCTCCTAAGTTTCCCCCACCAAAGTAAATACACCGGCTTTTTTTCGCCGCCGGGGAACCAAATACCTGGCCTACCCCTAAACTTTCATGCGGTCAAAGTCCTGTTCTGGGAGGTGGGGCTCCTGGGGAAAGGTATGTCAACCTTTTGGTTTGAGATGCCGAAGTACCAAAGCCTCTTTCCGGGGGCGGAGTCCCCCTTTAAAATTCCAAGAGACTAAATTTTCATTGTTGATTTCAGAGCGTCTTTAGCAAAAAATCCAGTCGTTGGGGGGAGAAGAGAACACAAGGGTAGGCAGGGACAGACAAACAAACAACAAATCAACTGTGACTAAAAGCAACCTGGCACCCCGGGAAAAGGGAGCGAAAAAAAAAAAAGAAAAAAAAGTTTTAACTTCTTTCCCCGGGAGATGCAATGGACTTCACTTTTTTTTCCGCCCAATCTTGGTGTTATTCAGGAACAAGGATGAATTATCAACTGGAAAAGGGGCGTCCCGACTAGCGGGGCCCAATCGTCCCCCAGCCCAAGGGTGTATCTATGATTTATTAGTCAGGGCTCCTCCTCACAACTCAAAACATCAAACAAAAGGACAAAGGGGCCCCCAATAAGGAAGTAATTTTTAGGACTAATCTCAAGCATCATTTGGAGGTTGTGTTTCCTTGCTCCTTGGGCTCGAGGAATGGAGGCCTGAAGGGGTTGGGACGCCTCCATTGATGGGGGTCGGTCATTTTGGAGGGGTGACGTTTCCCCCTGCTCCCTGGGGCTCGGAAGGAGACCTTGGGGGTAATTGGGTCATCTTCCACTAGTGGGGGTCCCCGGGCCCTGGACCTTATTGTGGGAATCCAAAAGGGGGGGGGGCATAGGGGCGGGGGGAATGGGTGTGGAAGGTGATTGGACTCTTTGGTTTCTTTTATCGCGTGCCTGGTTCTTGGCGAGAAAATGTTGAGATTTTGCCATTTTTTTTGGAAGACTTTTTTGAACCCCCGGGGAAGTAGTGCGAATTTTATTTTTTTGCGGAATATGTAGAGCAGACAGGAGAAAAAAAGTTTTGCTTTTTACCACCACCTCAACTGAAAATCTTCAAAAACATAATTTTTCTCCTCTAAAAATGGAATTTTCCGGGGTTTCGGAATGCCCGTAAATTTTCTACCCCTTGTCGTAAAGTCCAGGAAAATTTAGCAAAAAATCTGGCGCGGTAGGTGGGCGCCGGGAGATTTGTCAAGCGGAAGATGGTTTGGGACCAACTCCTCAAGTCAGGGCCGATCCGTGTGCCCCCCCACCTTGCAGGGGCCCCTCAGACCCCCGGGCTTCGGTAGGTCTCCTCCCGAGGTTAAGGCAACTCATTGTGGTATCGCCTCTGAACCCCCCAAAAATGCGCGGTTGTTTCTTTTGAGATCTATTTTCGAGGGCTTCCAGCTTTTCCTTCAGTCTGACATTTTTCCTGGGGGCAAAGCTCAAATTTTTGACTGATCTTTTCTATTTATCAGTGAGGCCCTGAAGCTGAAAGCATGGTCCTCTAAGGGGGTTTGGAATGAATCTTAACTTTTGGCTTTTTCTTGGGGTACTATTCGTCTACTAGGGGGTCAGTGGGACTGAAGATTCTGATATCTTTGGCTACTTTTACTATCATTTTGAATTGGGAGCTACGGTGTCTATTTGTGGATTGGGGGCCAAGGGGGCATTAAGGTGGGGGCGAGGGCAGGGCGTATTGGGGGGGGTGATAGCTCCCCTCTGGAGAGGGGGTAATCTGTCAGTCGAACCTGTTGGAGGGCCCCTTGCGAGGGGTTTTGGGTAATTGGGGGCTGGTCTTTACCAGTTTCCCTTTTGCCCTTGCTTTTTTGTAGACCATTTTGAGACGGGATTTTTCCCTAAAAACAGGCCACGGTGGGGTTTATGAGAACGAGTGGCGTATCCCCAGTTCTGTTATACAGCAGATGGAGAGGGTGTTATCCAGTCAGCTA
This sequence comes from Phyllomedusa bahiana, assembly GCA_025379985.1. Classification (NCBI taxonomy): domain Eukaryota; kingdom Metazoa; phylum Chordata; class Amphibia; order Anura; family Hylidae; genus Phyllomedusa; species Phyllomedusa bahiana. Next base: position 62,480 of record JAODAL010012157.1, on the reverse strand, counting down.
GTTAGCTAGGAGAGTCAATGGGCGCGGGCGGAGAATCAAGCAGCCGCCCACCTCTTGGCAGCCCAATGTCCTCAGGGGGGTTGGGGAGCGGAGGGGTCTGTGGCGCCACCGCCCCTTTTTTTGCCGGGGGCCCCCTTTTCAAGGGAAACCAAAAAAAAATGGTGGCTGTGAGCCCCCCTTTTGCAGCGGGCAATCCCGGGGCGTTAATTTCCCCCTATTCCCTTAGGGGCTCTGGTGAGTTTTTTTGGGGTTCCCCAAAGCGATGGGAAAGGGGGTTGGGATGTCTCCTCCTTAAAAAAACCTGAGAAAGGGTCTGTGACCCCCTGCCGTGCCCGATGGGCCCCACTGTAGCTGTTGTGTCAATGGGGGCAGGCGGAGGAGAGGGGGGGGCGATGTCCCACTCTTATAGTAATGCGTGGGAGGGGCGTGCGGCTTTTCCCCTGCCGAGCCTGAAAAATCAGGTCACTGACTGAAACCACCGGGGGTAAGCGGAAGCCAGGGGAGCTGATCGGAAAATCTGCCCCCCGAGTCCCCCCACCCCCCTGTAAGGCAGGGATGCCGGCGAATCTCCTGGGGTGGGCAGTGACCTTGGGGCCTCCTCGTGATGCCCTTTCCGCTTCTGCAACGGCGGGGCGGGGGGGGCTGGGGGCGGGCTTTCCACGGGCTTCCAGACTCCGCTCCGCAGTTCCCGCAGGGTTTTTTTCTCTGGGCGGAACGTCCCTGGTACTCCTTGGGGGCTCCGCTCCACCGGGCTTCGGGCGGGATGATGAAAGGGATAATTCTGGCCGTTTTTCCCCGTGTCCAGGAGCTTTTTTTTCTAGCTACCAAGCATGGCGGGGCCGGAACCGGGGGCCCCCTGAATTTTAAAAACCTTGGCGTAATGTGTTACCCATGGGTTTCTTGGTGCTGTGTTACACTTCTTTGAGATCATTTAAAAAGTTCCCCTGTTGTTTTAGGCTGATCTCTCAGCTTCCTCATGATCAAGGATACCCCATGAGGTGAGATTTTGCATGGTGCCCCAGATCGATGTTGATTGACAGTCATTTTGTATTTCTTCCATTTTCTTACTATTGCACCAACAGTTGTCTCCTTCTCACCCAAGCCTTAATTATGGCTTTGTAACCCATTCCAGCTTTGTGCAGGTCTATGATTTTGTTCCTGACATCCTTAGAAAGCTCTTTGGTCTTACCCATGTTGTAGAGGTTAAAGTCTGACTGATTAATTGAGTCTGTGGACTAGGAGTCTTTTATAAAGGTGACTATTTAAGACAGCTATCTTGAATTCAGATAACGAGTTGATTAGGAGCATCTAACTGGTCTGTAGGAGCCAGAACTCTTAATGGTTGGTAGGGTATCAAATACTTATTTCTCTCAGCAAAATGCAAAAAATTTGATATACTTTATACAATGGGATTTTCTGGATTTTATTTTGGATATTCTATCTCTCAATGTTAAAATTATAGACTGTTCATGTCTTTGTCAGTGCGTAAACTTACAAAATCAGCAAGGGATTAAATAATTGTTTCTTCCACTGTACATTACATAAATAATATATAAGTACTACCAATGTGAATTTAACAATAATACCTCCACACAAGGTCAAGTGCCTAAACATGGTAAACTGCCTAAATAGTGCTGTCAACTGACATACAGCACCAAGACAATACTGCCATGTTGCAACATGCAGACACCACATACATATACACTGTTGCTATATGTAGATATGCACTCAATTATGTTAAGGATATACATGGATATATCCAATGAACACTTCAGAAACACACATTCCCCATATGCATCCTAGTGATACAGTATGTAGTTGAGTGATTTCTTATTGACTAGTTTAAGGGTAATATATATATTTAAGTCATTTTTTTAATGAAACTAAAGCATTTTGTGTTTACAAATATTTTTAAATAATTTGTCATGACAGCTTTTTATCTTTTTGGCTTCTATGTACAGTATCATTCACATTCAGAACCTACATTGCAGATTTCGTTACAAATCACAAAAATATAGCGCAGTATGCAGTCTTTCCATCATAACAGAAACTGTCCTTATGTCTGTTATAATGGATGTGTCACTGTCTCTGCGACTGCAACAGAAGCTCTGAATTGAACTTCCGACGCAGTTGTGAACCGGGCATAAGATGTTTTTAGAGCAATGCCCTCCACTTCTACCCTATCATTACAGTTTATACAGAAATAGCATGCTGGGCATATTTCTATTATATTCCTATTAAAGAGACCTCTACACCAGTCACATATTCCCAGCACCTATGAGAATGTGCTAATTATGACAACATTAGATGAGATAAGACCCAGTAATTCCACTAACACCTATTAAGATAGAGGTTCCCATAAAAATTGTAAAAAATTACATACTTTATTAATGATTCTAGAAATTACATAAAAAAACACATAAAAATGTCATACTTTATTAATGATTCTAGAAATTACATAAAAAACACATAAAAATGTCAATGTACTAGATGTGTCCCAAATCCTTTCCAACCAAACTTATACGCATATATTAGCAATTTCAAAAATAATAAACATGTATGTTCGCAAGTATTAGCACCTATAAACAAAAAGGGTACCCCTATATATCTTGTAATAAACACATGAATGGCTGGCTCGAGAAATGAAGCGGTTGCTTCCAAAATGTCCCTGTCTACTGTTGCAGGTGGATGACGATATGCTGACAACTCTCTAAAATTTGGAAAATAACGCTAATGTGGAATGAATCGCCATTGAAAGCTAAGTAAATGCTTGATATTGACGTGCAGCAGATGATCAAAATGCCATTGTGATAATTTGTTATATACTTGAAAAATAATGTGATAAAGCAAGTTTGAGGAAAGGAAGCCTTGGTGTGATTAGATCCCCCCCATATATCCACAGAATTAGGATGACATGATCAAACAAAATGCAAACAATTAAGGTATGAATACCCAACCTGAAGAAAAAAAAATGAAATCACAATGTCAGTAATATGAATGCATCACCAAGGCATTAAGGATGAAGAAATTGTTTTGCCAGACGCTCATTTTTCCAGACAAAGCACAGGCGAAATGCATGTTGGGGCACGTGTTCCCATCACTTCATTCTTAATGCCTTGGTGATGTGTTATTATACGGACATTGTGATTCCATCTTTTTTCAGGTTGGGTATTCTTACCTTAATTGTTTGCATTTTGTGTGATCATGTGATCTTCATTATGTGGATATATGGGGATACCCTGTTAATACTTGGTAACATGTGTGATTATTTTTGAAATTGCTAATATATGCTCATACATTTGGTTGGATGGGATTTAGGACACATCTAACGCAGAGCTATTGCCATTTTTTATGTAATTTGTAGAATTACCTGTCACATATTGTTAGATTCAGTGGCATTGCTTAACAACTCTCATCAGTTTCGTTCTGTGTCTATTAATTTCAAGCCCTAATGTACAGATAAATATTTCCCCAGTTACGATTTTAAGGGATCTCTTGGGACACATAACTTTCCCTGGGCAATGGGTCTGTTTTGTATGTTATGTATTTACTCTGGTTTTGTGCGTGTTATCTCTGTTTCATGCAGTGTATATCTAGACCATCACAATCTTTCCATCACTATATAAACTAACATCTAGCCAAGAACATTCACTTTAGATCAATTCTTGGCTTATTATTGGATATGTTCTTGCCTCCTCTTAAAGAGACTAGTAAAGTGAACATGAAGACTGCAATTTCTACACAGTCTGTCAATAAAACATATGTTAGTAATACCTTAGTGCAAAATGTCTTTTTTGCGGGGACCCCAACACTTTTTATCCTTTGCTCCATCTTTTATTGCAGCTTAACCTCATAAAATGTTGTATACTGCATTCAATTTACTGCTAATAATTTGTACTAGGATTTATTTATATATAGATCTTTTCATGGAAGATATTTTGTCCTCTGCAGCAAACGAAAATTATTTTTCGGGGTTGAATTGCAAACTAACATACACCAATGCAAGTTAAAATATAGATATTTAAAAAAAAAATTACATTATTAATGAAGACCTGGTGAAACTCCTAAAACTGAGAAGGTCAAACCACCATAATAAGTGATAAGATTTAGTCTGGGTAAGTATTCAGCAATTTGTTTTCTCTGTACTTAACTAAGGATATATTTGAATTGGTTTCAAGGGACCAGTAGCCAAACATAGAGCAAATGCCTTTGTTTCTGCATGTGGCTTTAGTAGTACCATCAATGTATCACTATACATATGATAGGCCATATCCAAAAGTTATAAAATCTTAATAATCGCAATGTTTTTTTTAAAATTTCAATACTGTAAAGAAATATGGTAAATATTACCTTGGACCCGGCTGCCTGCCAATGAAGAACATTTAAATAATAGTGGACAGATGCAAAGCATGTATGTGCTAATTTAAAGAGTACCTATCACCTGCAGAGAAACCTCATGAGGTATCAGAAGACTGAAATACAAACACTTTCTCAAATATACTTCATTAGGAAAATCAAAGCATTTCACCTGTAATTCTGTTTTTAAAAAAGCGCTGGCCCTTTAAGACAGCTCTGAAGTCGGCCCAAGTCAGCATATGACAGCTTGATGTATGACTATGTTGACAGTTTTATCAAATCTCCTGCCTCTGAGCTGAGAGAGCCCCCTGTGCAGAGGGCAACCTGTAAGTCTACATCATGTGCACACCAGCAGCAGTGTGATATAGATGCCTGTGTTCTATGGAGGGGGAGGCTGAAGCAACATGTAAACTCTGTCACACTATGTCCTCAGTGCACTGTGTCTGTTATACTGTATGTAGTGAGAGACTCAAATTAACCCTGTACAAGCAGCTATGCCCTCAGCTCCCCCTGCACAGTTGGTATCACCCAACAGAAAGATAAGATTCTCCTGAGTTACAAATTGAAAGTAAAACCTGTTCCCCTGTAAAACTGAGGGAAATCCTCTGCATTGCTAATGACAAGTATTTGAGAAAAGTCTTATAGTTTCATCTACTATAAATTCTTCTGTGGAGGTGATAGGTACTCTTTAAGCCCCATCTTCTATGCAATGCTAATCAATAAGTAGGGGTTCACAGAGATACTCTATAGTCTTTATTAGTAATTTTTATGTTAATTAAAATATTGTGAAACTGGTATGCCAGAAATGAATTTATATTATAAAATTTTATAGTAAGAAAACAACTTGGATTCCTTTTTAACTTAATTATTTCCTAAGTGAACTCTATTCAATATTAAAATTAAATAGCACCTGTCACATGACTATTCACTGTGCTTTAAATGGGGTTGTTTTAGTTGTCTTACCATTGACATTTATCACCTATCCAAAGTATAGATGATAAATGTCTGATCAGGGGGGAAAAGTGGGGGCCCACTGCTAGGACTCGCGCTGGTCACTATAATATAGGCCCTAAGTCTACCCTCCTTGCTCACTGCATTTGCACAGTAAGAACGTCTTTGAAGGGAGTAGCTGTCAAACATATGTTTCATCCAAAATCTATGGGACCAATAAAGGTAGTTAAGTACAGCACTTTTCTAATATCTTTGGTCCAATAGACTTTGATGGGACAGCAGTGTGCAGACTCGGCAACTACTCTGTTCAAAGCGAAGTGAGTAAGGATGAGGAAATTGGGATCCCCGATTTAGCAATGATTCCTAGCAGTGGGACCCATGGCAATCAGACATTTATCACCTGATCCTGATAAACCTCTTTCAAGCAGTGCTCCCAAACCAGTAGCTTTGGAACCACATGTGGCACTTGGGACTCTTGAATGTAATTTTCTAGCTGTTGGGAGTTTTCAAAAATATAATGCACAGAAGAGGTGACATAGAATTACAAGAGATGCTCATGCCTATAGACAGACAAGCTAAAATAGTTCACATACTGCAAGCAAATTAGGTTATATAACTAGTAATGTAACTAATTTCAACTGGATTTCTTTAATAAAGAATGTTTTACTTTGTTATATTAAACCAGTGTTGTTGCTATAGGGGTTGCAGTAGATGCTATTGCGACCAGGCCACTAAGCTTGGAGACACACATGCCCACCTCATCAGAGGCTGACTGCCTTTGCAAGGATTAGGCAGTTCATTGCTGAGTTGCTTTGACTGATCATAAACTACATAATACAACCATACAGTTACAGCTGCAAATTTCTCTCTATCATCACTGCACTTATCTCTATAATCAGTGCAGAGAGGAACAGGAAGTGAATGCCGGGACAATGCTGGTGTACCCATAATTCTTGCAACAACCTCTTTCCTGCCCAAGACCATTTGCATTAATCCCTTTATTGCACTGACCACTGGACATGCGATATTAAACCTTTCATTACCCTCAACTAGGGATCCATATATTAACCCTGACACTGCCCATGACCCCCAAAGTTCCTTATATTAAAGCGGATGTTGCCCTTGACCCCCAAAGCTCCTTATATTAAAGGGGTTGTTGCCATTGACCCCCAAAGCTCCTTATAATAAAGAGATTGGATGACTCTTGATTTTAAGATAAATTTAGGATACTACTCTGGGAATAAAATTAAAAAACTTATACTCTCCTCATCACTCACTTCCATTCTCGCAATAACACTATTGGCACACTCTCTGGTTCTTCAGTTTCTTGTGGGTGGACAGATAATGAGCCCTGCAGTGGTTATGTTCCATTGCCTTATGTCAATGTTCAGAAGTGAACGGTTCCTAGTGGCTATATAAGGCAACAGCATGTGTCGACTGCATTCAATTTTTGGCTGCTTCATTCTCAAGTTGCATGTGTTTATTTGCTCCCATATAGACTCTCTGCAAATATATCTGCCATGTGCATGAGGCCTAAGGCTATACATACTCAGCACCATGGACAAATATTGTAAAGTTGTCTGTATATCTTTAAACTCTGCCTTATCATCTCTAATTCTATTATTCATGTGGGTACACTTACTGTGTACCACATTGTACAACACAATAATGATGCTACATACAATAAATAGTAATACTGTAATAACCATAATATTGGATATCATAGGTTAAAACATTTATTCATTATGTCATCTGAATCAACAAAATTCTGTAAAATGTTTAAATTGTTTTAAATAATGATTGTATTTTACCACTGATGCTTACTATGCTATCATGAGTAGTCTGTGTCTTGTTTATCTTACCCAAAATAATAGGTGGGACCAAGAAGAACTGCCAGGGCTTGCCAGATAATGATTGCCAGGTAACTGTAACCTGTAATTAATTGACATAGGAATAAAACATATCAGAACAAGCAGCAGTCAAAAATAATAACTATTAGCTGCCTGAATTCTTGACTTAAAATGCCTTTCTCTCTTAACCTATGCAACTCAAGCTGTTCAACTGGGAGTAGTGAACATGTGTGAGACATGTTTATTCTCATTAAGTGCTGCTAATACCGTTCACCCACAACCAAGGACATGAGATTCTGTTCAACTGATCAAGTCATGAATTCCTTTTTAATGACACCCCACGCAACTGCTTGTTTGTATCTAGGAAAAAGCCAAACACAGGGTTTATGAGCAGGCAACATTAAATACAGCAATGCAAAAATATATCGACTATAATCCACAGAGCTCAGTGAATCTCCATTCAGTCTTGCCAGTGACATTCAAGATGAACTGTTTTTTTTTTTTTGTATCACATATAGTATATTTGAATACCTTTCAGATCACAAATAAGGCAATACTTTAAATAAGTTTATGTTTTCTATAATAAAGTGTAGGACTCCACTTTAAAGGTATGAACCAGGCGCCGCATTGAATTGCCACATTGAAACTGGTATGGATTTCTATGACAGTTTGACAGCAAACTTTGGCGCATTTTTGCCGTATTGTACGACTCCGACCCACATGACCCCGCATCTTTGGCGCGTTCAAAAGTGTTGTGTCTGGCGGACAGTGTGGCAAGTTTGGGTGTATGAAGGTTCATGAATCTATAGAACAGGGCCATGACAGTTTGTTTGTCTCAAAGCACGCAAAAAAAATGGTGTAGCACAGTTCATACATGTCATCCGATATGTTCCAAAACAAGACAAAAGCTTTTTACCATATAAAATTGATACTGGATATCAAGGGTACCAAATTTCATCCACTATCAATAAAACAACAAGACTGAGATTTAAGCACCAACAGTATGTTAACCTGAAAAACAGGAATATGGCTAAAATCCAATATATTTAAGATAAAAATATAGAATGTACTTCTACTACATTTTTGAAACAAGATCTGCAAAATGCCATTTCATCACAGATAACTATTCAGCTGATATTCTATATCAATATACCAAATAAAAGAAACATTCAATTAAAGGAAAACTATTTTTTTTCCTCCCTTAGTTCATTAGAAATTGATTTTAGGTGCACTTTTAGTGCAAGTAACTTTGGTTACCTGAAGCTGAATGCAGGATTCTTGGCTGATGCAACAGTCTCCGTAAGGACACATGACCTACACTTTAATTGGCTGAAACACATTGTTCTTTTGATGCTGATATGAAGTCAGGCTCTCTATGCATACCTATAAGACCAACTTTGAACCCTCCACAGGAATGAGAGAGAGTAAGGGTGCGTCCACATTGCACAGGACAAATACCGGCCGGTATTTGTCCTGTTTTGTGGCCGTCCCCTCGGCTGCGGGGTAGGTGGGGGGCGGCTTTTCTCTGCGATGAGTGGAGAACAGCCCTCCCCCCTCCCATTGAGGTGTTCATATTCTGTCTGGAAACCGGACGGAAGAATGAACATGCTCAATGTTTTTTGAGCGGCAGGCGGGCGGAATAACCGCCCGACGGAAAACCCGTGCAGTGGGGACTGCTGCACGGGTTTTCCATAGAGCACAATTGTGGGGCCGTGGGGACGGCCGCAAAACCGGACACATACCGGTCGGGTAAACCGACCGGTATTTGTCCGCTGCAGTGGGACGCAGCCTTTGGGCATGTCCCCACTGCACGGGTTTTGGGCCCGGTTTTCAGCCGGTTTGGGGTTTTTCAGACCGCCTAAAAAACTGGCCGAAAATGAGCAAAATTTGGGTGCTCTATGGAAAACCCGTGGCAGCAAGTCCCCAAATGCACGGGTTTTTCGCCCGGCGGTTTTGTCGCCGGCGGACCGGCAACAAAACATTGAACATGCACAATCTTCCGCCCGGGTTTTCCCGGGACGGAACATGTGCATCTCAATGGGAGGGGGGGGGCTGTTCTCCGCTCATCGTGGAGAAACGCTGTCCCCCCCGCGGCCAGGGGGACAGCCGCAAAACCGGAAAAATCCCTGCCAACGGGGCCGTTTACACGGCAGTGGACAAATCCCGGCCGGTTTGCTGGCCGGTATTTGTCCGGTTTTGCGGCCGTCCCCACGGCCGCAGGGGGGGACAGCTTTTTTTCCGCGGATGGCGGAGAACACACTCCCCCCTCCCATTGAGATGCACTTTGTTCCGTCCGGAAACCGGACGAAGATTGTGCATGTTCAATGTTTTGGGACGCCGGTCCGCCGGGCGGAAAACCCGTGCAGTGGGGACTGCTGCACGGGTTTTCCAAAAAAGCACAATTGTGCTATTTTGGGGCCGGTTTTTCAGGCGGTCTGAAAAACCGCAAAATGGCTGAAAAACCGGGCCGAAAACCCGTGCGGGGGACAAGCCCTTTTTTTTCATAAAACCGGTCTGTTTTTCAGCTGTTTTCGGTTTGTGAACTGTTTTTGGTACTGTTTTTGTCACTGTTTTCCCAGCGGTTTTTGGACTGTTTCTCAGGCTGACTAGTGTACTCAGTGCAAAAGTATGCCTGATTGGTGCAAGAAACCATGTGATTTATTTATTTCCACCCAGCGGTCACTCCCTGTGATTCCAGTGGCTATCTTTGAATTGTCTGAGCAAGTGATGTCTGACACCTAAACAATTAATATTTGGTAGAAATTAATTATCTATATAGGAAATTACATAGGATATAATACCATATAGATAGTTAATTGACATATATTAAATATATTCACTAATATCTTGGTTAATGAAAAACTACATTTCATTAATAGCTAAATAAAATGGACACAACAACTGTAAACTTGTAAACAAAACTTTTTATGTAAAAATAATTATAAAACTTTCCAAAATCACCCACCCACCACCCGATTACAAAACTTTCCCATCCCTGCCGACAATATAATTTTTTATAAAATAATAAATAATTCTTTAAAACATAATTTTACTTAAATAACATAAATAAACCAACTTTAAATTAAATAAACAGGAATGTCAACAAGGGTCTTGGGCGAAATTGCCCTTAACCCCTTAAGGACCCAGCCAGTTTTGGCCTTCCTGACACAGCCCTATTTTTGAAATCTGGCATTTGTCACTTTATGTGAGAATAACTTTTTGACACTTTTACCTATCCATGTGATTCAGAGATTGTTTTCTCGTGACACATTGTGCTTTAAGTTAGTAAGAAATTTTTATCCATACAATCCTTCATGAAAAATTTGAAAAATCTGCGTGCAAGACAGATAATTATTCACCACAAAATAGTTTATAACTAGCATCTACCATATGTCCACTATAGGTTGGCATCATTTTTTTTTTATGACATTAGAGGGCTTAGAAATTTAGTAGTAATTTCTCACATTTTCAAGAAAATTTGAAATATAAATTTTTTTAGGGACCAGTCCAGTTCTGACGTGGCTTTGAGGGGCCTGTATGTTAGATACCCCCATAAATGAAGCCTTCAAAGAAACTAGACCCCTTAAAGTATTTACAACAGTGTTTATGAAGTTTTTTGACCCATTAGGTGTTTCACAGAAATTAAAGCAAAGTGGTGGTGAAATTTAAAAATTTAAATATTTTTGCAGATTTTCAATATTTATCCATTATTAACTGGAATTCGGTAAATGTTACTAGGTAAATGCAATGTAATATCATTTCACCCAGATCTGCCGTTTTTAGAAATATCCCATATATGGCCCTCGTGCATTATTTGGCTCAACCATAAGCCGCAGAATAGGAGGAGCACCTACTGGACTCTGGGGTCTCATTTTCAATGCAATTTTATTAAGGCGCCATTTCAGGTTTGAGGAGCCCCTAAGGTGCTAAAACTTAATAAACACCCCTAAAAAGACCCCATATTGGAAACTACACCCCTTAAGGTATATATACAGGTGTGTAGTGAGTATATCGACCCCAAAGGTGATTCACAATTTTTTTTTTTTAGCATTAGGCTGTGAAAATTAAAAAAAAAAAATTCCCAATAATCTGCAATTTTAGCTTAAAATGTTTCATATTTACAAGGACTCCTGGAAAAAAGAACCCCAAAACTTTTTAAGCAATTTCTTCCAAGTTCGGCAATACCTTACATGTGGGTGTAACAACTGTTTGGGCGCATAGCAGGGCGTACAAGGGAGGGAGCGCTATTTGGCTTTTGGAACGCAGATTTTTGGTGGGGCCATGTCGCTTTTGCAAAGCCACCAAAGAACCAGAACAGGTGAAATCTTCCAGAAGTCACCCCATTTTAGATTCAACCCCCCTCATGGATCTCATATAGGGGTGTATTGCGCATTTTGGGCACACAGGTGTTCCATCAGTTTTTTTAGCATTGGGCCATGAAAATGGGGGGGGAAATGCAGTTCCACCATTGTTTTTTGGGCTTCAATTTTACAGCGTTCGCCGTGCAGTGTAAATGATGTGATAACTTTACTATGGGGGTCAGGTACAATTGCAAATGGTAAAAATTTTATATAGTTTTTTATGTTTTAATACTTTTACACAATAGAAATAGGCCTATAAAAAATTGTGTTTTGATGTTGTCCTATTCTGACAGTCATAACTTTTTTATTTTGCTGTGTGCAGAGCTGTGTAGGGCCTTGTTGTTTGCGGGGTGAATTGATGCTTTCATTGGTACCATTATGGGGTGCATACAAAACTTTGTTCACTTTTTATTAAGGTTTTTGTGAGGCGTTTTGATCAAAATACAGCAATCCTGGTAGTGTTTTTTATTTTTATTTTTTATAGCGGTCACTCTGCGTAAGATAGGACATACTAGCTTTACTCAGCAGGTCGATATGATTACAGCAATACCCAATTTGTATATATTTTTTTTTTTTACTGCTTTTATACAATAAAAACACTTTTATTCAAACAGGAAAACACATTTTTGCATCGCCATAGTCTGAGAGCCATAACTTTTTTATTTTTCTGTGTATGGAGCCGTGTACAGGCTTGTTTTTTGCGGGATGAGATGACGTTTTTATTGGTATCATGTTTTGGGAGACAAGACTTTTTGATCAGTTTTAAATCCATTTTTTGGAAGGCAGAGTGAAGAAAATACTTCAATCCTAGTGTTTTTTATTTTTATTTTTAACAGCGCTCACTGTGCAGTATCCGTAATAAGTTAGCTTTACTCTGTGGGTCGATACGATTATGGCGATACCCAATTTATATAGTTTTTTTATGTTGAAGCACTTTAAAAAAAAAAGAAAAAGTGTTTTTAGTGTGTAAAAGAATATTTATGCAGCGCTATCTTCTGAGAGCCATAACTTTTTTATTTTTCTGTATACAGAGCTTTGTTAGGACTTTTTTTTTGCAGGATGAATGGACGTTTTAATTGCTACAACATTGGCGTTTATAGGAGTTTTTGATCACTTTTATTCCATTTTATGTGCTGTGAGATGAACAAAAATCTTAATTCTGTGATGGTTTTTTTTGTTTTTTATTACAGCGTTCACCGTACCGGTAAATTAACATGACATATTTATAGGGCGATATGCATGCGGCGATACCAAATATGGGTACTTTATTTATTTTTGATCTTTTTTGGGGCGATTGGCGTTTGTAAAGGGGAAAAGGGCGGTGTATGTGTTTTTATTTTATGTGTTTGTGTTTTACATGTTTTTCACTTTTTTTACTTTTCCCCATTTTTTTTTAACTTTTCCCCACAGGGGATTTGAATGAGAGATCTTTAGATCTCTCATTCAATAGGAATCAATGCACAACTGTCAGTCACGATGCCGGGCCATGCCCACAGGGCACGGCCGGGCATCGTGACATCACAGACAACCTGAAAGGCAATCTATGCCCTCCGTGCTGTCTGTCAGAAGGCAGGAGCTGCACGGATCGAGCGATCTGTGCAGTTACTCTTCGCCGACAGAGACGCAGGAGGAGATCGCACCTCCTGTATCCCCCTTAATTATCGCGACCCTCGGGTCGCAATAATTAAGAGGATAAACCCCCCCCCCCCACCCACCGGAATGATCGCGGGTCCGATGGCAGCGGGAAAGTCAGCTTATAATATACAGCTGACACCCCGCGCCGATCGCGCGAACTCTGCTTTAGAGTTCGCGTGATCCTCAGGACGTATGCATACGTCCAGGTGCGTGAACCCCCAAACGACCTGGATGTATACATACGCCCAAGGTCGTTAAGGGGTTAAAGACCACTAACACAAAATAAAAGTAAAATCCTTCAAACTGGTGATATATACTGAATTGCATTAAAGTAGCAAGCAGCCCAAATACATCTTAAATTGTTGTTATGGAAAATGTTTAACAAAACATCTGGACAACATCAGCAGTGGCTTATTTGATGTTAAATTAGTGTAATTTTCACGGACTTTGGAATACATTTTGTAGTGGAGAATTTTATTCTTGTAGTGGTGTTATAAAAGGCTCTGTTCCCCAGATTCTTTCAGGGAGAATTTGTGGACGCAAATCCGTCCGGATTTACATTGCAAATACGTGCCACACTTTGTGATGCGTATTTGCAACGGATTTGCAACGGATTTCGTGTTGGAAATACATTCCCCATAATAAATAAGGGAGAATGTATTTCCAACGCAAAATCCGTTGGAAATACATTGCAAATACGTGCCACACTTTGTGACACTAATTTAACATCAAATAAGCCACTGATGATGTTGTCCAGATGTTTTATTAAACATTTTCCATAACAACAATTTAAAATGTATTTGTTCTTCGTTCCCATTTTATTTCTATTTTGTATGTCCAGCAGGAGCCAGCACAGCACAGATCTTGCTGGGACATGTGGTCCTCCAAACAGGATTTCTATGTTCCCAGGGCTTAGCTCTTGACGTATTTAAAGACATATTTACGTCTGTAAATACATCACCAACTCAGCCTAAAATAAGGAACAAGTAGCTTAGAATGGCTTCATACATATCACCCAAAGTGCTTAATTTAGGCTAAAAGAGGTCATAGACCCTTTATTCAAACTGACACTCACCTCGTATGCTGACATCCATGTCCATGCGTGGTACTTTTTCGGTGGCATGCTGGTGCGTCCTCTTCCATCCAGACCAGAAAGTAAAATAGATTTCAGGACCTTCCTTTATAAAAAAAAATAAAGTGCAAAGGACCTCCAAAAACACACCCACTATAGGTGGGATTATTTTTCACTTTTTTTTGCAAAAACCGAGCCAAAAACCGCCGGCCACATTTTGAGCGGTTTACATAGACTCCAATGTTAATTTTCTGTCTAGAAACCGGCGGAAAAACCGTTCAGTGGGGACTGCTGGGCGGTTTTTCAATTGAAGTCTATGAGATACAGTTTGTTGCAGGTTTTCCGACGGTTACTTAAACCGCAAACCATCGGAAAAACCCTTCAAAAACCCTTGCCGTGGGTACATGCCCTAACTTGTGTGTGTTTCAGCAACTCAGAGAGAAGATCACATGACCCAAAAGCATCATTGAAAAATCCTGTATTCAGGTGCAAGTAAGCAAAATTACCGGCACTACTGTGCAGCTAGAAGCAATTTCTAGTGAACTAAAGAAAAACAAAAACTGGTGTTCTCATCTTTCACTTTGATGGCATGTTGATAGGATATGCCATCAAAGTGTTACAGGGGCAGGACCAACCTCTGGAAAATGGGCCCCCAGAAGTCTTCACTTCAGACCAGAGTTTTGGTCAGTTTGTGCACAACTCTACATTCTGTTTGACAATCTGCAGACTCACTAGAAGTTGAAAAGCCTATTGCTATTCTCTGCTTTGGTGTAATATACTGTGTTGTTTCTCCTGTATAGGTCAGTAGGAAATATTACACAGGCTATTGATGAGATGTTTTACATCCAATGGAGACTCTCATGCACAGGATGTTAGAGTAGTGGCCGGTGGGGGAGTAGATGGGGTTACAAAAGGAGCCTCTTTCCTACGAAACCACTTAAAGTATTTCACAAAAGTGAATACACCCCTCACAGTTTTGTAAATATGGTATTATATCTTTTCATGGGATAATACTAAAGATTTGACACTTTGATACAATGTAAAGTAGTCAGTATACAGCTTGTGTAACAGTATAAATTTGGTGTTGCGTCAAACCATCACACATCCATCAATGTCTAAACCACTGGCAAAAAAGTGAGTCCTCCCCTAGGGGAAAATTGACAAATTGTGACTTGTTAGTGTCACAAGATCTAAGGTGTGAATGGGGAGCAGGTGTGTTCAATTTGGTGCTATCACTTTCAAACTCTCATATTGGTCACTGGAAGTTCAACATGGCACCTTGTGGCAAAGAACTGTCTGAGGATGATTCCTAACACCCTGGAACTGAGATGCAGCATAGTGACCAAGACCATACAGCAGTTTAACAAGAAAGGTTTCACTCAGAACAGACTTCGTCATGGTCGACCAAAGAAGTTGAGTTCATGTGCTTAGCGTCATAGCCAGAGATTGTCTTTTCAAAATAGACATATGAGTGCTGCCAGCATTGTTGCAGAGGTTAATGGGGTGCAGAGTCAGCCTGAATGTGCTCTGACCATATGCTACACACTGCATCAAATTGGTCTACATGGCTGTTGTCCCAGAAGGGAGCCTCTTCTAAGGATGATGCACAAGAAAGCCTACAAACAGTTTGCTGAAGACAAGCAGACTAAGGACACGGATTATAGGAACCATGTCCTGTGGTCTGAGACCAGGGGAAACTTATTTGGTCAGATGGTGCCAAGCGTGTGTGGTGGCAACCAGGTGAGGGGTACAAAGACAAGTGTGTCTTGTCTACAGTCAAGCATAGTGGTGGGAGTGTCAAGGTTTGGTGCTGCATGAGTCCTGCTGTGGGGAGCTACAGTTCATTGAGAGAACCATGAATGCCAACATGTACTGTGACATACTGAAGCAGAGCATGATCCCCTCCCTTCTAGGCCACAGGGCAATATTCGAATATGATAACAACCCCAAACACACCTCCAAGTGACCACGCCTTTTTAAAAAAAAATGAGGGTAAAGGTGCTGGCTGGAAACATGTCCCAATCTAAACCCTTTGGCACCGGGGACATCCTTAAATAGAAGGTGAAGGAACTCAAGGTCTCTAACATCCACCCACTCCGTGATGTCATTCTGGATGAGTGGAAAAGGATTCTAGTGACAACCTGTGATGTTCTAGTGAACTCCATGCCCAAAGATTAAGGCTGTCTGAAAATAATGGTGCCCACAAAAAATTTTTGACACAGAGATGGGGGAATTGATTCAAACGAAGTGGAATCGTTTAAAATTTCAGGAAAAAACTTTGATTCTGAACAAAGTCGAACTTTTTGGGTACTTCGGTGAAAAGTGTGCTTTTGATTGATAAAATGGCGCACACGGGATTACGGGGGGTTTAAAAAAATTTGGGGAGAAAAAAGGGCATAGCCTACATGAATGTCAAAAATGAAGCCAACGGAGACCGGGGGGATTCTGTGCGTCACCGCACTATAAAACCCGGGGCGACGCGGGGTGTCATACTGCCCCCACTGTACTGATTGGGGAAGGTGCTCGGGGCTTTTTTATGATAGCTTTTTACTAAAAAAAGATTTTTTATACAGAAATTTTTGGGGGATGTAACCTTTTCTCAGAGTGCTTCTTTAGTTTATTCTGATTTTTTGGGGTATTGGGATCTGAAGTCCGTGTATGTCCATGCCCCGCATATACTTTTAAAATGCTATCTCTCACAGCACATTGAATACCCAAGGGTGATTAAGCTTTTCCCTGTTGATTCATTTAAGGAAACGGGTTTTTTTTACAATACAAATCCCACTTCATTTTTGGTGTCAATTTTTTTGCACAATTTACACCCGGGGGGTTTAAATTAAGCTTGTTCTCTGCTGTGGGACTAAAAAAACCCGTTTATTCCCCGCCAAAAAAGACTTTTTCCTTAGCTAACTCAAAAAGCGAAGGTTAATTACAAGTTTTTCCTTTTTTTTGTGTAGCGAAAAAAACACCCATTGAAAAACACCAAAAAGCTGGGTATTTTTTTGGTTTGCTAAATTTCTTTTGTGAAATTTACATCCGGGGGCAAATTTAAGCGTTTTCTGCTGTTGGATAAAAAAAACCGTTTATTTCACCCCCAAAAAAAGAAATTTTCCTTTACATAATTCACAAGCAAAGGGTTAAATACAAATTTTCCTCTTTTTGTTACGTAAAAAAAACCCTTTGAAACAGCTACAAAGCGCTAGTTTGGGTTCTCATATTTTGGTGCAATTTACATCCAGGGGTTAATTTAACGTTTTTGCTGTTGTGGGACTAAAAAAAACCCCTTTTTTCCTGCCAAAAAATTTTTTCCTTGCAAAATTCACAAGCAAGGGGGAATTACAAGTTTTCCTCTTTTGTGTGGAAAAAAACCATGAACACCACAAAGTGCTGTTTGGGGGTTGTCAATTTGTTTGGCGTAATTTAATCCAGGGGAAATTTAAGCGTTTTTTCTCTGTTGTGGTCTAAAAAAACCGTCTTTTTCACCCCCAAAAAAAGACATTTTCCTGTAGCATAAATTCACAAGCAAAGGGTTTAATTACAATTTTCCTCTTTTTGGTGTAGGGAAAAAACACGAAAATGAACACCTAAAAAAACTGCTAGTTTTGGGTTCCCAAATTCTTAGCGCAATTTACATCCAGAAGGTTAATTAAGCGTTGTTTGCTGTTTGTGTGACTAAAAAAAAACCGTTTTTTTTCACTGCAAAAAAAAAATTTTTCCTGTAGCAAATTCAAAAAGCGAAGGTTAATTTAACAAGTTTTCCTTTTTTTTGGGGTACGTAAAAAACACCCCATTTAACACCTAAAATTTATTTGTGGTTGCTAAAATTGTTGGGCGCAATTTCCTCGGGGGGTTAATAAGGGTTTTGTTCTGCTTTGTGGTGACTAAATAAATCGCTTTTTCACCCCCCAAAAAAAAACTTTTTTCCTGTAGCATAATTCAAAGCAAAAGGTTAATTTAAAAATTTTCCTTTTTTTTGTGTACATAAAAAACACCCTTTGTAACAGCACAAATGCTAGTTTGGGGTTGTCATTGTTTGGGCACATTTACATCCGGGGTTTAGTTAAGCGTTGTTCTGGTTGGGGGGTGACAAAAATAAATCCTTTTTTACCGCCAAAAAATACATTTTTCCTGTAGCATAATTCACAACGGGGTTAAATTACAATTTTTTCCCTTTTTTTAGCGTAAAATACCCCCATGTAACACTCTAAAAAGCGCTAGTTTGTGGTTTGCCAATTTTTTTCCCAAATTTACTCCGGGGTTAACAAAGTTTTTTTTCTGCAGTTGTACTCATAAAAAAACTTTTTTTTTCACCGCCACAGAAAAAAATTTCTGTAGCATAATGCTTTGAAGGGTTAATTAAGCCTGTTTTGCTTTTATTTTCAGAAAATAACAATTTTTTTTAAAACGGCACATACAAGAAAATTTTTCCTGCCCATTTGTGGAGCGCAATTTTATCCAAGGGTTCCCCAAAGGCTTTTTAGGGGTTTTTTTTTTGGAGTCAAAATAGGGTTTTGGTATTTTATAATGATATCTTCATCAAACAGTGTCTGACTTTTTTAGAACAAACAGTTGTCAGAAAAAGGGGGTGGCAGGTCTTCACCTGCGAGTGGCAGAGGCACAAACTTTCAGGACGGGTCACAAGCACGGAAGGGAGAGCAGGGGGGCACTCGGTGAGGCCACAACCCCCGCTGTCTTGGGGCGGTCGTTTGCTGAGTGCAACCAAGGTTCTTGTTTTGGTTGACTAGGTCCCCCATTTCCTCCAGATGACATCTGACAAACCCACCAAGATCGGGGGGAAACGTCGAACAACACTTAGTTGGCAGGCCCCAGGAGGGGGCAGCGGCCCCTCCCTGTCCTAAACCCCCCTCGTCCCATCCGGTTCCTCACCAGAGATCTACTATGTGGTCTGGGGCTCAGCGCCACTATATAGGGGGGATGAACAATTTGAGGAGGGGAGCAGCAGCTACTTGGGGGCGAAGAAAAGGGGCCAATAGCCCTGCTTCTTGGAGTAGGCAGCAAAATAAGATGTTGAAGGGGGTGGGAGGGTCATGTTGTGAAAGGGGGCGTCGCATACCAAGACCCGGGGATGAGGACAGCAGTGACATGAAACACAAAAGATGATGATGTAGCCGCCGCACTTGGGCCCGGGGAGGGAAAAGGCTTCATCATGTAGGAGAAGAGGGCGTCGCTTAGCGTACAGCGGGGCACCCCCGCAATTTGGGGTTTGTGGCCGTGAGTCAGCAGGTAGCAGCGTTTGAGGTCGGGAGCCAATGGGCCCGGGGTAAAAAACCGTTTTGCAGTCCAAGAAAGTAGCGCAAGGGCCACGAAGGCAGCGGCGGGAAATAGTCACCCGTGCGGAGCTTTGGGGGTAAACCAGATATGGCGGGGTGGAGTTTTTTGCTAAGACATGGAGGAGCCGATTTGGGTATTGAGAATTGTGGGGGAAAGTGAAGCGTGGCCCGGGGGTAAGTTGGCACCCCGACCCTCGTCAACACATCAGCGTCAGCACCGGTGGCCTGGGGAAATGGCCAGATGTGGTGGCCCTCCTGCCGCCCCAGCAACAGCGCAGCAGCGCCCAGTGGCCGCATGCCCTTGCACAGCCAAGGCTCCACCACCTCTGCAGAAGGGGTTGTTTCTCTTTTACATCATCTCCGGTCCAATGCTCCTGCCCCTCGCTACCATGGGCCACAGTCGTTCACGGGCGTTGCAAAAAAAGAAACAATGTGCCCAACCATCCTAAGGTGGGAAGCTGACCCTGTCCCGTCCCCAAATTTTTTGGTTTTGCAGGTCCCTCCCTTTCCAAATTTTGGGGGGACTTGCCCGTTCAGAGAAGTAATGGTTGTGCCGACCGGAAAGGAGGTTCAAGCCGTAATTTTTTTTCCAAAAAGGCGAAAAAGCACTTCAAAAAAATATGTGAACGAAGGTGGCCAGCCCCTTGGGAGATTATCGGTTTGTTCCAAGGTGCCCCGGAAAGGGGCGGAGGTCGGAGCTGTAATACGGCCCGGGCCCGGACATGTCCTTTCGGCCCATGGGTAAATGTGTTTCCCTTTGCCCAGGCACCCCCAAACAATTTGGAAAGGGGGACCCCGGTTTCCCCTCCACGTTTTTAAACTGCGGTCCTAAAGCCAATGCCCGCCCCCTAATCCCCCCACCACCACCCCAAATTCGGGCCTCCAAAATATTGCCCCCTCTTACCACATGTGTAGGGCACAGCGGTGTCAGCAGTTCTACACCGGGGCTTGCCTTGGCGAAGAAGTAACACAGGGGAAGAAAGGAAAAACGCCGGTTCATGCAGCAAGAAATCGATGTGGGGTTTTTTCCCCCGTCCCAAAAATGCAATTGGGGGAACCATGGTGACGGCCCGGTGGGGGGAACATGGTGTCCGCGCTGCCCTGGGAGGGATGGCCCATGTGCCCGGTATGGGCTTTATTTTCCCAATTGGTTGTAAAAGGGTTTTCCTAAAGTTTTCCCAAAGACCCTTAGAAGATTTGAAAATAGCCAGGAAACTTTTGCAGGCACTTCTTTCCATTCCTACCCAAAGAAAGGGAACCCCCTCTCCTCGGGGTTGCAGGGGCCCAAACCGGGCCCCCCCCAACACATTTCTAATATGCGAGGGTTTTCCCCATTGGAATTAAAGCCGGGCATATGGGGGAAACCGACTGTATGAAAAAAAAGGGAAAGGGCCATTGGGGGCGTTTTTTTAAATGTCCAGACGGAGGGGGATTTACTCCCCTGTGAAAATTTTTGGGAGGGCCCACCCCAGTGGCGCTCATGCGGTTTCCCTGTCGTTTTTTGGGAGGCCATTCAAAGAGGGCCCCCAATAACGCCCTTTCCCAAATCCCTTCAGGTCCGGGAAAAACGATCCCCGGGAAAAAATCGGCGGGGGCAGTGGCCCGGGGAGCGAGGGGGGACTAAAATTTCGCGGCCCATGAGCCCGGGGGGGGGAAATAAAAATGGAAGGGAAGAGGAGGAGGAAAAGGGGGGAAGAAAAAGGTTTGTTGGTGAAAGGAGTGGATTTTTTTCCCAGGTGACAAGGGGGGAGGGAGCCGGGAAGCGGGTTGGAGGAGGTAGATGGAGATGAGGAAGCTGTGGGGCGTAAACCCGCAAGAAACCGTGGAAAAATTTTCCCAGTGGAGTTTGGAGGGGGGGGCCCCCCGGGGGTAAACTTGGCAGATGGCCCGCACCCTTTGTGTTTTGCCGGGTTAGTGAAAAGCCGAATAGCCCGCATCCGGCAAGGGGATGACTTCTGGCTCTCCACCCTTTTGGGGCCCTCGCTACCGGCCCCAAAATGGGACCCTTTTTTCCCAGCTTTTTGGGAGGGGGGCCAAATAAAAATTACTATAGGGAAACCCTCTGAAAGATTTGGCCCGCTGCCTATGTGCGGCATGTCCCCCTCTGGACAGGTCGGGCCCGGGGGGTTCCTCGTGTTTCACGTATACCCCTTTGGCTGCGGGGGGAAAAGGGGGGGGAGTGGACAGTTTCCAGCCATAAAGGCGCAACCAAAATTTCTGGAGTCACTGATAGCGGTTTTCCTTAAACCCCCCTAGTGGGGGGAGGGCAGTCGCCAGCAGCAGCGGGCCCTGGAGCAGTCCTAAACCAAACCCGGGTGGGGGCCTATTTGGGGCCCAGCACTCTGCCCCCCCAGTTAGAAATCCGCTGGATACTGGGCAGAAAAAAATGGATGTGTGGGCCCCCAATTTGCTGATTTTGCAGTGGGGGAAAGCTGCCCTGCCCCCAAGTAGTTGTGGCATCAGAGCGGGTTTTTTCAGTGGGGCGGGGGGATCGTTCCCCGGGGGAAAAACCCCGTTGGGTCCACGGGAAATGTTGAACAAATGACCTTTGTAAAAGATGAACCCAGACGTGGTTTGGGCCCAAGGTTTTCCAACACAACCCTTAGGCGTAGTTTTTCATCAGCCATGACGCCTCACCCAAACTGTTAAAAAATGGTTTCGGGGTTTTAAATTATCTCCCAACCACTTTTCTGATCCCGGCCCCCCGGCCTGAGCCACAAATTTTGCTGACAGTTTCTCCATCTCCCCAAAAAACCATTTTTACCAGGGACTGGTTTTTGCCACCCACCCCCACACTTTGTTATTGTGAAAATGTTGACCGATTGGTTTGGGGCGGCCCCCGGAACCCCCAACTCGGGGGTTCGGGGGTCCCACTATGGGGGCCCCATATTTTTTTTCCCCCCTCCAAAAATGCCATTTGGGGGCCAAAGGTTTTGACCCTTGTGCGGCGGTGGGCCCCTTCCCATGACCTTCACACTCGGGTTTTTGTCCCAATTGTCTGCCCTTTTTCTGCGCTGGGGCGCTGTCGTGACTTCCCAAAAGTGTCTTTGTCCCAAATTTTCGGGGGCCCCTACCCCCTTTTTTACCCCAACCCTTCCAAAAAGGTCTTTGGTGCCACCCCTTGACCTCAGGGGATGGGTGGTTGGCGCCTTTAAACCTCCCACTCTCTGTTCTTTGGTGAAAATCTTGGGGGCCTACTCCTTTTTTGCCACCCCAAAAATGTCTTTGGGTCCACGGTCTGACCCAGGCTGTGCGGGGGCTGCTTGGTGTTCCCTTTAACAACCCCCTGGTCTTTGGGCCACGGGTCTGCCCTTTTTGGTGCTGCTGGGCTGCTGTCGTGCCCTAAAACACGGTGTCATTGTCCCACTCTGTGGCCTATTTAGGGTTTTGCCACCTCCAAAAATGTCATTGTCCCCCCTGTCGCCCATTTGCTGCTGCGGGCGGGGCCCTCCCACTGTGTCATTTTTGCCCCCTCTGGGGCCCTACCCCCGTTTTTCCCAACTTTTGAAGGTCATTTTCCCAAATGCCTGCCCTCTTTATTTGTGTGGGGCGGCTTTTGTGGCCCCCCAAACATTTTGTCATTGTGCCACTTGTGGCCAATTCCCTTTTTTTGCCCCTCCAAAAATGTATTGTGCCTGTCGGGAACTTTGCTGCTGTGGCTGTTTCCCGGGTCCCCCCACACTCTGTCCTGATGTTGCCCCCTGAGCTCTATTTTTTTTTTTTCCCAAAGTTTTCGCGGGCCGTGACTTTTTTTCAGGCTACTTCCGTTTGATTTTTTTTGGATCTTTTTTGGCCCTCTTAAGTCCCCAGGGAAATTTTTAAATAGTAAAGCGATTCTAAGAGTGCCCCGTGCTTTTGTCATACAAAAACCCACAAAAATTGTTTTGAAGACCCCCAAACCAAGCCCCCTTTTGCATTTTTTAAGCATGGCCCAAAAAAAGTTCAAAAGCACCCTGCAGGCTCTGTGCACCCGGGGGAAAATGGGCTGTTTTTAATGTGATTCGGGCCGAAGAAATTTGGGGGCCCCCAAAATTTAAGGGGGGGGCGGAAAAATTTGGGGTAAAGTGCCCCAAAACCGGAATTTTTGAGAAATTGGGCCCATCTTTTAATTGACATTTGGGCCCACATTTTTTAACCATTTTCAAAAGGGGTGTATTCACTTTTGTTCCCAAAAACAGTTTAGACATTGATGACTTTTGTTTTTAAGTTATTTTGGGGGGGCCCCAAAAAAAATTTATACAGTTTTTACCAGTTTTCCAAGGGACTACTTTACATTGTATCAAAGTGTTCCCCAATTCGGGTTGTCCCATGAAAAGAAAATAAAAAAACCCTTTAAAAAAAATGTGGGGAAACGAGACTGCCTTTGGCAACCCGGGTTTTTAATTTGGCCGTTAAGGTTTTTGGGGGAGTTTTAAAAATTTTTGGGGAAATTTGGGGGGGGGGTGGGATGGCGGAGCATCCCCGGGAACTTAGGGTAAAAGGAGGGAGAAATTTTGACCCAAACTGTTGCCCTGTTCCCGTTCCCAAGGCTATGGGGCCTTTTCGGTTGGCCCAATTTTTGGGGCTTAGTGGTCTTCCCCAAGATCCCAAGTTGCCGTGGACTTTTATCGATTGGGAAACCCCACTTAGCCATATGGCTCATGTTGTTAGTTAGTATGGTTTATTAAAAAAAAAAAAGGGAGGAGTTTTCCCGGGCCCAATTACTTGAAAAACATACCATTTTTGTTATTTGCTTTTTTTGCATATCTAAAGGGAATTGTTTTGTCCTTTTTCCCATGTGGAAAAACCCCAAACCGAATTTTTAAAAAAAAAAAAATGTGAGGAGTGTACTCACTTTAATGAGATACTTTAAATACTGCAGTTATAACCTGGCTAAAGTTGGACAAAATTTGGGCCCAGCGGGGAAAAACCCGGGGCCAGGAAATTTAGCCGAGAACTATGTGCCCCCTCTCACTCAACTAAAGTGTAAAAAGTGAAAAATGTCTACCCCACACATGTTTATGGGAGATGGATTGCAGGGTCGGCCTCTGGGATTTTTTCCATTAGGTAGAAACTTTTAAGTTTTCTTTTCCAGGGACATCAAAAAACCCCCTTTGATGCCCCCCCAACTTTTGCTTAAACCCCAGGTATCATTTGCGGGGAAAAAGGAAGATGCAGCTCGGCTCACTTTTACCCCCAACCCCCGGTACTAACAGCTGCCATCGGGCAAAAAACCCCAAAACACAATACTTCCCGCTATATACCACGCACTTTTACATACCCCCACAACACTGTGGAACCCAATTTTGTGCACACACTAATAGACACCCCTTTCCCCACTAGATATACAAAACAATATGAAACAGAATGCGTATTACTTTCTCCCGGGTAAAAATTTTAATACCCAAAGGCAAATTTGGGGCCTTTCAAAAAAGGGGGAAAACAGCCCATTTTGATGTCTTTGATTTTGGAAAAGTTCTGAAGGTTTATGGAAAACTTTGGTTTTTTAATTAGAGTTCAAAAGGGTGGATTTTTTTTAAAACACCAGAAACAAATGTTTTTCTGGGGGTTTAACTCATGGGGACTTCTAAAAAAAATTCACCCAAAGATACCCAGGAAGGGGTATTGTGGACTTGCAAAAAAGGTGGGATCATCCTTGGATGCAATTTTCAATAGCTGGAGGGTCCCAACATTTTCCTTTAATCGGGGGCGTTGCTGGGGCAGTTTTATCCGGGGAAACAAGCCCCGGGAAAAAAAAACGGGGGCCCTGTCCCCCCCGAACCTCAGATAAATTGGGTTCCGGGCCCGTTGCTGGGGGGACCTGACGATCTATTAAAACGGCTTTGGGGGTCCTCTTGTGAAATTTTAATACGCAGGGACTTTTCCAACTGAAGGCAGGGAGGGCCGTTTGCCCGGGGTCCCAAGGGGCCAGCTCCCTCCTGTTTTTCCCGGGTTTCGGAAGTTCCCCCCAGCCACTGTCCGTAGTAAAAGGCTCCCCCCCTGCTGTGCCGTTTATTTTGCCCTGTCCTGGACCACCTCCTGCACATTTGAAGGCCCTAAAGTGGTGAGTGGGCCTCATGAAAAGGGCCGGACAACATGGGTATAATGGGTTGGAAAAAAAACTTTAATTTTCATGAATGTAAAATGTACTGAATTTTTTAATGTTTTTTGTGTATGTTTTGGGTGTGTGTTCCCATGTAGGGGTTTGGGTATAGGTGTGTATACATGTCGGGTTGGGGATGTTATGTGTATGTAGGTATTTTGGGGTATGTATGGTGTGTATATGTGTGTTCCCTGTCTGGGGGTTTTGGGATTTTGGGAAATTGTGTGTTTTTCTTGTTGTGTGTAGGGACGGTGTATTATTTTGGGGAAAACCCCCAGCCGGGAAAGTTAAGCTTGGGCGCAAAGGGGGTCTTAAAAATGGAAAATTTAAACTGAAGCAACTGCCAAACGGGTTTTTAAAAAGTGGTTAAAGAAAACCAAGTCACTCCCTTTGGGAAGGGCCGGACAAAGCCCTGATATCGGGCCTATAAAAAATTATTAGGCAAAGCTGAAAAGGAAAGGAAAGGCAAGGTGACCTACAAAAGCTCCTTTTAAACGGGTTCTTAAAGGAAAAATGGGAAAAAAATTCCCTTTACAATTTGTGACAAAAAAACCCTTTGCCCAAAGTAAAAATAAAAAATTTTTGGGGTAACCCCTAAGTGACCAAAAACAGGTAAGGTTTTTTTTCTTTTTTAAAGGGTAAGATAGTGAGAAAAACATGGTATGTGTATTTTTATATAGTATATGAAAAACTTCGGTTTCAATTGTTTTGGTGTATTTATTATTTAATATATATTTTATATATAATTTTTTAAAAATTTTTTATATGTTATTAAATAAAATTGGGATATATTATTATATATAAAAATTTATATTATATATTTTTAAAATAAAAATTTTATATATTTAATTTATATTTTATATAAAGGAAAAAAAAGGGAAAAACAAAAAGGGCCCAAAATAGTAAAGCACGTCAGTAAAAAAGGTTATAGGGTGAATTTTTGTTTTCCCCTTAAACCTTGGGGGTTGTGCGATGGGGCCCGGGGCACAACCCGTAGTAGCTTAGCCCGCTCCCCCTGGGGGCGGGTTTAAGGGTTTCCGGCACCCCGGGGTTTTCCCGACCCCATTTTAAAAAAAGATATTTTGGAAATTTTTTTTAGAAAAAAATTCCCCAAAAAAGGAGGTTGGGCCGCACGTACTTTTTAAAAAGGGGAAGGCCAGACTTTTTTAACCCAAAAATTTTTCCCATCACCCGAAATCACCCCAGATGATACCCGAAAATTTAATTCTAATTTAACACAAAAAAGCCAAGATTTTGGGGAAAAAATTTTTAAAGAACTTTTAAAAAAGGGAAATTTAAAAACAAGCCCTAGAACAAGACATTCAGAATCTACCCATCTCAGCCCCCCTTTCCTTCTTTTTGACAAAATCACTGTTCTAAAACAGGGGGATTTTAAAAATTTAATACAAAGAAATAGCACAAGTGCTGCTCACTAAAAATTAGCAGATTTTCCCTTGTCCAACACTTCACCTTCTTTTTTAGAACAGGGTCTCCCCACCCAACCACACACACCACTATCCAAAAATCCAGTAAGTCTAAAAAGAAAAAATGCCATAGAGGCTGCAGGGGAGGAGCCTTTGAAAAAATAGAATGTGTTTAAGGGAAAAAAAACTTAAACCCCCCCAAATCCACATGACGCAATTTTTTTGGGTTAAAAAGGGTTTTTTAAACTGGGCAGACTACATTTAAAAAGATATAGAAGTACAATTGCTCGAAAAGGGATTATTCTTTTGTCCCACCAACACCAAAATTAACCACTTTGAGTTATTTTTAGATATATACCAAATTTTTTCCGGGAAAATAACTTTTTTTAAAAACACTTTTTATTAATCCCCTCCCCCTGGAACCCCCCCAACCCAAACCCTATTTCTGTTACTAAAAAAATTCCCAAATTTGGAAAACCGAAACCCAATTTTAACCCCCTAATTCCAAAGGGGCACCACTAAATACTTTCCAGGAAATTTTGGGCCCAACAGGGGCATTCAAAAAATTCAACCTTTTTAAAAAAAACCCCTTAAAATAACCCTAGAGGGTCCCAATGCCCTAAAAAAACTATTTGGGGAATGAGCAATGTTTATTGTCCAGCTGACAAGGGGGGAGGCATTGTGGTTCTGAACTATACAGATTACCATAAAGAGTCACTAAACATACTATCTGACAATTCTTATTACAACATCTGTTCAATTAATCCTTTTAGGAAATTTTTCCCGAAAGAACTAACAAATTTGGTCACTAGCTTTTTGGGAAAGGCATTATTGAAAACTAAAACCCCAAAAAGTTATTGTTCCCCTTAAAAGGGAAAAAAATCGGGGGTTTTTTTATTAACCCACCCAAACGGGACAAAAGTTAACCCGCCTCCGGAGCCCCCTCATTTCTGGGGGAAAAATTCCCCCAACGGTAACGTATCAATTTTTGTTTGACCTACACCCCCAAAAGTACGTTACCCAAAAATAGAGAGTACCTAAAAGATCAGGGGCACTTTTTATTTCCCCTTTTTATCCTCCTTGAAATTGGAAGACCACCCTTTTATTCTTAAAATTTGGGGCGTATCTGCCTTTTTAAAACCCCCATTGAACATGAATTGGGTATTAAATGCGGTTTTTTTTAAAAAAAATTTTTTGGAAATTTGGGCCCTTCTATACAGAACCCTATAAAATCATTTTACTTAGATGTATCAGATATGTACTTGAAAATAACTACTTTGAATATAATAGCGCCATCTACTGGCAAGTTAAGGGAACCGCGATGGGCACAAAACTAGCGCCCGCCTATGCTAATCTCTTTATGGGACTGTTTGAAAGTAAATACATTTACTCATATTCTCAATACAATCACATTCTACTGTATAAAAGATATGTTGATGACTTGTTCATTATCTGGCAGGGTCCTCAAGAGGAGATTGCACCTTTCATCAACCACATCAATAATAATGATTTTGGTATCTCCTTCACTTCCTCTAGCAATAATAAAGAAAAAGACTTTCTTGATTTAAAAATTTCCCATCACCAAGGCCACTTTGTCACTTCTAATTTTTTTAAATCTGTTGACACGAATAGCTTCATTTCAATAGCGCACATCACAAACCTTGGCTTCGTAACATTCCCTACGGACAACTGAAAAGACACATAGGAATTGTACAAACACTACAACTTTTGAAATACAAGCTAAAATCCTACACAAAAGATTTTTGGAAAAAAAATATCCGTCCACCCTACTAGCAGATGCCTATACTAGAACCCGGAAACTAAAACAGGAAGATTGTCTGGAAAAAATATCCACTGATAACAGATCTACCATAAAAATTAATGACAGTTTTTCCAACCACTCTGTCATCACACAATACAACTCCTCGCATGGAGAAATTAAAAAAATCATCACAAAACACTGGCATCTTGTCCGGAGTGACCCTATTCTAGGCTCCACAGTCCCTAAAACACCAGGTCTGATATTCAGGAGAGCGCCCAACTTGAAAGGCATATTAGCCCCGAGTAAAATCAAAAATACACAAGTAGATATAAATGTTGGCACAGACACAAAAGGTAGCTTTTCATGCAATTCTAAAGGCTATCTGTGCTGCAACAGTATCGTAAATACTTCCACTATTGTTTCCAATATCACAAAAGAAGAATTTGCCATTAAGTTCCACCTATCTTGCAAATCACATTATGTGATATATGTTATATGCTGTACTTGCAATCTCCAATATGTGGGTCGCACAACTTGCCCACTGAATATCAGATTAAATGGCCATAGATGTAGCATAAAGAAGGGCGATATGAAACAAGTGTGTCTAAACATTTTAATGCGGTACACAAACGCAACTTTTCAGATCTATCCATTACCCCAATCGATATGATCCCATCTGATACCTCTAATTAGAGATGGGCAAATTGATTCTAACGAAGTGGAATTCGTTTAGAATTTCAGGAAAACTTGGGTTCTAAACAAAGTCGAAGTTTGGCTTTACAGGGGGCAAAGCCCGGGGAGGAAGAAGGGTAGCCTCTGCATTGGAATGAACCATCAGGCCGGGGGGATTCTGTGCTCCCCCGGCACTATATAAGTCCGGGCGCGAGCGGGGGCTCATCCCGCTCTCACTGTACTGAAGGGAAGGTGTGCCCGGCTGATTGTTACTGAAGAACTTTTTTAAAACGATTTTGTGGGGTGTCCCGTTGTCTCAAAACTGCTTCTCTTAATTTTTATTTCGTTTTTTTGGGGGGTTTGGTCTAAGTCCATGGCGTCCACGCTCTGCATAACTTTGAAGGCTATCTGCTCACAGCACTTTGAATACCAAAGGGGGATCAACCATTCCGTGTATTCATTTAAAGAAAAAGCTTTTAAATAAAATACAACTCATTTTTGCGCTCAATATTTTGCGCAATTTAACCAGGGGTAAAAAGATTGTTTTTTGCTTGGTGACCCAAGAAAACCGTCTTTTCACCACCAAAAAAAATACAATTTCCCGTGCCTAATTACAACGAAGGTTAATTAAATTTTTCCCTTGTTGTGTAGCGTAGAAAACACCAATTGCAACACGCTACAAACTAGAGTTTTTTGCTGCTCATTTTTTTGCGCAAATTTACACCAGGGGTTAATTAAGCTTGTTTTTGCTGCGGGGTGACTCCCAAAAAACCTCCCTTTTCACCGCCAAAAAATAAAATTTTCCTGAGCCTAATCACAAGCGAAGGTTTTTTAAAATTTTTTATCTTGTTTGAGGGAAAAACACCAAAATTTAACACGCACAAAGCTTTGTAGTTTGGGGGCGCTCAATCTTTTGGGGCATTTTACACCAAGGGTTAATAAGTATTTTTCTGTATGTACTCAGAAAAGAAACTTTTTTTTTCACCCCACGAAAAATCGTCATAATTATACCCAAAGGGTTAATTAAGCCTTTTGGTTTTTTTAAAATTTCAGTAAAAAACACAGAGTTTTTAAACGCAATACAATCACTTTTTCCTCCCCATTTGTGGAGCGCAATTTTAACCAAGGTTCCCAAGCTTGTTTAGGGGAATTTGGAGTCAAATAAGGGGTGTATTTAAAACAATATCTTCATAAAACATGCTGTACATTTTAGAACAAACAGTATTGACAGAGGGGTGCACTTTTCACCTGCGAGGGCAGAGGCCAAACATTCCAGGCTCAGGTCGCAGCACAGAAAGGGGGATCGCAGATGGTCACTCGGTAGGCCCAACTCCCCGCTGTCATCTAGCGGCCGTGGTGACTAGCCCCCCGGGGGTTCTTGATTGATTGACTAGTCATCCACTTCCTCCCAGGACATCTACAACCCAACCAAGAGTCGGGGGGGAAAGTCAACCAAATCTTGTTGGCATGGCCGGGGGCGGTCACGGCCCCCACCGTCCTCAACCCCCCCGCCCAGGCCCTCAGCCAGAATCTACTTGTGGCTGGGGTCACGCCCCCAATAGCGAGGATGAACAATTTGAGGGGGGCATCACCACTGGCACAAGAAAGGGGCCAAAAAATCCCCTCTTCTTTCAGTAGCGGCAAAGAAAGATGTTTGGGAAAAGGCATGGAGGCTGTTTGAGGGGTCAGCCTCACAACACGTCAGGAACATCTCGGGGAAAGAGGGCTCACTTGCGCGCAGCCGCACAGCCACAAGGGGTCGGGGGGCAAGGGGGTCTAGTCAATGCTGCGTCAATAAACAATGGGGGGGTCCAAAAGTCAAAAAAAAACGAAAAACTGTTTTTTTTTTTAAATAAAACATTTTTTTTGCACCTTTCAATTCACCGTGGTGAATATAGAATTGTTTTTTTTAAATTTCGTAGACTGCGCAATGAACAGGGGGGTAAAAAAAAAGTCATAAAACACGAAACTGTTATTTTTTTGGATAATAAACAATTTTATTCACCTTCAATTTCACCTGTGGTAATATAGAATTGTGTTTTAAAGATTTAGAATGCTGGTCAATGAAAATCGGGGTCCAAAAGTCAAAAACACAAACGTTATTTTTTGGGTTTTAAAAAGGGTTTTTTTTGCACCTTTCAATTCACCTGTGGTAATATAGAATGCTTTTTTT
Organism: Phyllomedusa bahiana; assembly: GCA_025379985.1. NCBI lineage: Eukaryota > Metazoa > Chordata > Amphibia > Anura > Hylidae > Phyllomedusa > Phyllomedusa bahiana. Next base: position 30,851 of record JAODAL010012157.1, on the reverse strand, counting down.
AAGAACGAGATGCTGCGTCAAAAACAATCGGGGTGCGAAAAAGTCAAAAAACACTAACTGTTATTTTTTGGTTAATAAAACATATTTTTTCACCTTTAAATTTCCCCTTTGGGGTGAATATAAAATTTCGTTTTAAATTTACGAGATGCTACGTCAATGAACAATCTGGTTGTGCAAAAAAATTTTGAATTACTTTTTTTTCCCCGGGGCGATTCCTCTATTGAAATTTCCCCTAGGTACCCGGTCGGCGAAAACGCGTTTGTTGGGGTTTTTTTTAATTGTTTTTTGTAAAGGGTTTCTGCTCTTTATTGATAATGTTTACTTTTAAAAAATCATTTTTTTTTTAATGTTCATGCCGCACGGCGCTGAGCCCAAATTTCCAGACGCCCATCTCTCCATAGATATATGGGGAAAATCTCGCGCTCTGATTGGGGGGATAGCCCAAACCACCCCTACCAGCCAAACACCTTTTTTTGTCTTTTTACGTATTTTGAACTTCCCGCCTTTGATTTTGATTGGCCAAACTTTCCATGGAAAAATGGGACTTTGTCCCTCCCTTTTTGATTGGGTTTAAAACTCCCCAAGGTTAGAAGGGGGCCCCTGTCGCAATATTCTGTTGGGGAAACTTCCCCAAGGATTAAAGGGGTTTTGTCGTCCTTCTGATTGGCCCCGGCTGCCCCACCCAAGAGATACTTAAACAAGGGGAAATTACGTATTTCCCGGGAATTTTTTATGCAATTCCCTAGACGCCGGCTGGCGCCAAACGGTTGTTCGGGGTTTAAAGCTTATTTGAAAAAGGGTTTTGCTCTTTACGATAAGTTTTACATTTAATAAAAATAATTTTTTTATTAATACTTCATGCCGCACGGCGCTGAGCGCCGAGATTTCAGTGCGCCCATCTCTCCATAGACTATAATGGGAGAAGTAGCTTGTGCTCTGATTGGCTGGGATAGCCAAGTCCCCGCTAGCTCAGCCAATCAGCTCTTTTCTGTCTTTTTACTATATTTTGAACTGTCCCGCCTTTCATTTTGATTGGTGCAAACTTCTCCATAGGATATAATGGGACTTTGTCGCTCCTATTCTGATTGGTTAATACTCCTTCATAGGTTAGAATGGGCCACTGTCGCTCCTATTCTGATTGGTCCAAACTTCTCCATAGGATATAATGGGTCTTTGTCACTCCTATTCTGATTGGCTGGCTTCTGCCGACCAATGAGAATAGCTTACACAATTTGAATTACTGTATTTCCCGGCAATTCTCTCTATTGCAATTCCTTATGTAGTGCCGGTCTTGGCGACAAACACGTTGTTCGGGATTTAATTGATTTAGGTTTATAGAAGGGTTCGGCTCTTTATCTGATAATGTTTTACATTTAATAAAAATTATTTTTTTATTAATACTTCATGCCGCACGACGCTGAGTGCCGAGATTGCATTGCGCCCATCTCTCCATAGACTATAATGGGAGAAGTAGCTCGCGCTCTGATTGGCTGGGATAGCCAAGCCCCCACTAACTCAGCCAATCGGCTCTTTTCTGTCTTTTTACTCTATTTTGAACTGTCCCGCCTTTGATTTTGATTGGTCCAAACTTCTCCTTAGGATATAATGGGTCTTTGTCGCTCCTATTCTGATTGGCTGGCTTCTGCCGACCAATGAGAATAGCTTACAAAATTTGAATTACTGTATTTCCCGGCAATTCTCTCTATTGCAATTCCTTATTTATCACCGGTCTCTTCGACAAACTCTTTGTTTGGGATTTAATTGATTTATGTTTATAGAAGGGTTCGGCTCTTGATCTGATAATGTTTTACATTTAATAAAAATAATTTTATTATTAATACTTCATGCCGCACGGCGCTGAGTGCCGAGATTGCATTGCGCCCATCTCTCCATAGACTATAATGGGAGAAGTAGCTCGCGCTCTGATTGGCTGGGATAGCCAAGCCCCCGCTAGCTCAGCCAATCAGCTCTTTTCTGTCTTTTTACTGTATTTTGAATTATCCCGCCGTGGATTCTGATTGGTCTAAACTTCTCCATAGACTAGAATGGGTCTTTGTCGCTCCTATTCTGATTGGCTGAGCTAGCCAAGTCCCCGGTAGCTCAACCAATCAGCTCTTTTCTGCATTTTTACTGTATTTTGAACTATCCCGCCGTGGATTCTGATTGGTCTAAACTTCCCCATAGGTTTTAATGGTTCACTGTCGCTCCTATTCTGATTGGCTGGTTTATGCCGACCAATGAGAATAGGTTTCAGAATTTGAATTACTGTATTTCCCAGCAATTTCCAATATCATAATTCTTGATATTGCGCCGTTCTAGAGTTTTGGAAAGTGTTTTTTTTTTATTATGTTTATTTTTTACGTTCAGCTCTTTTTCTGACACTGTTTTCCGCCTTTATAAAGGCGATTTTTTCGGAATCATACTCCTGCTGCACGGAGCGGAGCGCCGAGATTTCTGTCGCGATCTTCTATGTTTCCTCGCATGTTCCGATCCTGCTTCACTTCGCCGCCGCCGGAGCATTTAGACCAAAAAAAACCTGGTCTGCCTGTCGGAGCTGCCGAGCGCTGCACTGCGCCTCGCTTTGCCGACTCGCCATCGTACATGCCTCGGAGTTTTCGAGCGCGCCGCGTCCCGCCCCGGAATGCCTTCCCCGCGCCCACACCGCGCCCACTGCCCGCCCCTTCATGTGAGGCGCAGCTGAAAGTGGCGAACGCTGCGCCTAACATCGCATCCCTGCCTCCGACAGTGGGATTCGGACCGCGAGGCGCGGTATACGCCAAAAAACGGGCGAAAAGCCCGATCATATATGTCGCCCAAAATGAGAAAACAAATCCAGAAAATCACGTCTGATTTGGAAATAATTTATTGATTCTAACGAAGTGGAATTCGTTTAGAATTTCAGGAAAACCTCGATTCTGCACGAAGTTGAAGTTTGGGGTAATTCGCCGGAACGAAGCATGTTTTTAATGATAAAAGGGCCGCAAGCACCATGGCGTTACGGGGGCAAAGAACTCTGGGAGGAAGAAAGGAACACCCTCAATGACATGTGCAGAGATGAAGACAATCAGAGACCGGCTGGATTCTGTGACGTCACCGCACTATATAAGTCCGGACGCAACACTGGCTGCTCACACTCCTCTCGTTGTGCCATGCTGCAGCTGATGCTGCAGAGATCTCACACAAAGAAATTTGTTTTTAACATCGATTTTTGAGGGGGTGTCCCTGCTTTTATCAGAGACTGCTCCTCTTCCATTATAATTTTGATTCGGTTTGTGGGGTATTGTAATTGAAGTCCAGTGTGGGTCCAATTCTGCCCCCTTTTCCTTTTTAATGCCATCTGGTCAGTTCTGGAGCACATTGAATATCAAAGGGTTGTCTAAGCCTGTTTGTGCTTTCGTATTCAGTAAAAGAAATGGCTTTTTTACACGCCACATACCAGTTAATTTTTTCCTGCTGAATTCTGTAGCGCAATTTATATGCAAGGGTTAATTAAGTGTGTTTGTGCTTTTGTAGTCAGTAAAATAAATGGTGTTTTTAAATGCCAAAGACGAGTAAATTTTTCCTGGTGATTTCTGTAGCATAATTTATATCCAAGGTTAATTAAGCGTGTTTGTGCTTTTGTAGTCAGTAAAATACATTGCATTTTTACACGCCACATACCAGTTAATTTTTTCCTGGTGATTTCTGTAGCGCAATTTATATCCAAGGGTTATTTAAGCCTGTTTGTGCTTTTTTAGTCAGTAAAATACACAGCGTTTTTACACGCTGTATACCAGTAAATTTTTTCCTGGTGATTTCTGTAGCGCCTGTTGGTGCATTCATTTGGAGTCAAATACAGTCAAATACATTTGGAGTCAAATACAGTCAAATACATTTGGAGTCAATGAGTGGCATTGATTGCCGTTACTGGACATCTGTAGAAGGACTTGCAGGTGATTTTTTATCCACCATTTGAGGTAATTCTCTATTTCAACTTTATCCTTTTTGGAAGATTGCATGGTCTTTCTCAAAGTTGACGAGATTTTTATCTCCTTTGTCTTATAGATAAACTTGTCCATTCTAGGCGATATTGCCATGTTTTGGTAAGATGTCGTGACACTGTATTTGGCATCAGTGAGTGTCTTGTTATTGAGACAATCACTATCGGTGGACACTTCCCCCTTGTGCGGTCTGTAAGTCTCCCTGTGACATAAGTTTACTCTTGAGTCCAATTATCTTTTCTGGACTATTGATACCACACTCCTTAGGTATTATCATTCTTGTTGTGGCTGCATATTTTACTTTTATGTTGAGGTGCAGAATTTGGGTGTTCATTTGAGGTGTGTGGTGCTGGTATTATTGGTGCACTTTCCACATCCTCCTGTCTCTTATACCCTTGTTTTATTAGTGACTATATACTCTGTAATACCCTTGTTTTATGATTATATAGACCCCCTGTATATATTCTTCTCCCTTTACAAATTGTCCCCTGAGGAAACCATTTTTTGACATCTTGGGAGGGTTGAAACATGTTGGGACATGGGGTGCATAGGGTCAGATTAGTGTAAGGGTCAGGTTCCGGACGGGAGCGTCCTTGTTGGGACGATCATCCCGTTTTTTGACAGGTTAGGTTTTTCATTTAGACTTTGTAGGGATTTTCTATTGAGTGCACTCCTTGTCTGTTTTCTGCCTGGTGTTTACATTTTAATCATATATTTAATAAAAGTTATTTTTTAGTTTTTTCTCCCTATCTGATATAGTTCCAAGGTGCACAGCAGCGGGGACGTGTGGAGCTGTAACTACGGTCAGGGCCAGTACATGTCCTTTACGGCCCACTAGGTGAATGTGCTTCCTGCCCAGCCACACCAACAACTTGGACAGGAGACACCGCTTTCTTCTCCACGTTTTCAAACTGCTGCTCCTGCGCCAATGTCCCCCTCCTCCTCCATCACCATCACCATCTCTGCCTCCACAAGTACTGCTGCATCATACCACATGTGTAGGGCATAGCGGTGTCACGCAGTTCTACACCTGGCTTGCCTCAGCGAACGAAGTGACACAGGGGAGGAACTGCTCCACGTCATGCAGCAAGAAATCAATGTGATGTCAGCCAGTGGCAGCTCATGCGTGACATCTGTCATTTACTGAGGCCATTTAAGGAGGCCACGTTATTTGTCAGTCGCCAAGACTACGGGATGAATAACGTCATTCCACTGCTTCGTGTCCTGGAACAGATGCTGAAAAATCTGTCTGGGCAGGGGACTGGAGACCTGGCGACTACATCTTGCGGCCACATGAGTCTAGTGGGGACTGAACTGGAGGAGGAGGAGGACATTGGAGTACAAGCATTGTCTGATGAAATGAGTTGTGTTTCTACCCAGGTGACAGGAAAGGAAGAGCAGGAGAAGCTGGAGGAGGTAGATGGAGATGAAGAAGATGAGGCAGATGACCCCCAAGCACCATGGCAGTATGCAGTGGCGACAGAGACAGGGAGTCCCTCAGAGTAACTTGTGCACATGGCCCGCAGCATGCTGATTTGCTTGGCTAGTGACAGCCGAATAGTCACCGTCCGGCAGAGGGATGACTTCTGGCTCTCTACCCTCTTGGACCCTCACTATCTGGGCTTTTTTCCAGCTGCTGAGAGGGAGGACAAACTCAAATACTATAGAGAAATTCTCCGTTGTCAGTTGGCCGCTGCCTATGTGCAGCATGGCCCATCCTCTGACAGGTCTGACCGGGGGGTTCCTCAGTGCTCACATACCACTGCCACAGCTGCTGTGGTAAGGTGGGGGGGTAGGAGCAGTACCAGCTCCATCAGCAGCAACATAAGTCTGGAGTCGCTGATGAGCAGCTTCCTTCACCCACCTAGGGAGGAGGGCACTCGCCAGCAGCAACAGGACCTGGAGCAGACCCTGAATCAACAGGTGGTGACCTACTTGGACAGCACTTTGCCACCCCAGTTAGAAAATCCGCTGGACTGCTGGGCAGCCAAACTGGATGTGTGGCCGCAACTTGCCGAGTTTGCAGTGGAGAAGCTATCCTGCCCAGCCAGTAGTGTGGGATCTGTTCGGTGGGGGCCTTCGTTAACCCAAGTAGAACCCTCTTGTCCACCGGTAATGTGGAACAACTGACCTTTGTCAAGATGAATCAGGCGTGGATCGGCCAGGATTTCCACACACCAATGCCTTAGGCGTCAGATTACATCAGTCATGACGCCTCACCAAAACTTTGTGAATTATGTCTGGATTTAAACTACCTGCCTCAAACATTATTCTGATGCCGCCACCCGCCTGATGCCACACATCTGCTGCCAGTTTCTTTATCTGCCTACCAACATCTTTACCAGGGACTGGTATTGCCCCCCACCTCCACACTCTGTCGTTGTGCCACTCTATGACCTCATGCTGCTGCTGTTACCTCCACACTCTGTCATTGTGCCACTCTGTGGCCACCTCCTGTTTGTGCCACCTCCACACTCTGTCATTGTGCCCCGCTATGACAACATGATGCTGCTGTTGCTGGTGCTGTGGCCTCCACACTGTGTCATAGTGCCACTCTCTGACCTCATGCTGCTGCTGTTGCTGTCGTGACCTCCCCAATCTGTCATTGTGCCACTCTATGACCTCATGCTGCTGCTGCGGCTGTTGTTCCTGGTGCCGTGCCCTCCTCACCCTGTCATTGTGCCACTCTCTAACCTCCACCTGCTGCTGCCGTGGCCTCCACACTCTGTCATTGTGCCGCTCTGTGGCCTACTCCTGTTTGTGCCACCTCCACACTCTGTCATTGTGCCACTCTATGACCTCATGCTGCTGCTGCTGCTGTTGCTGGTGTCGTAACCTCCACACTCTGTCATTGTGCCACTCCCTGACCTCATGCTGCTGCTGTTGATGCCGTCATCTCCACACTGTGTCATTGTGCCACTCTCTGACCTCATGCTGCTGGTGCTGTTGATGCCGTAACCTCCACACTGTGTTATTGTGCCACTGTCTGACCTCATGCTGCTGCTGTTGCTGCCATGACCTCCACACTCTGTGATTGTGCCACTCTCTGACCCAGAGGCGGGACGACAGGTAGGCAGAGGTAGGCGATCGCCTAGGGCGCCTACCTCTGCCTATCCCTAAGGGGCGCAGTCAGAGGCCCCGAACCTCGCGAGGCTCCAGGCCAATGCCGTGGGCCTGAAGCGCCGGCGTTCTCTTTGAGCGCTTCTGCGGAGCAGAGAGCGAGCGCTCCCTTCTCCGCAGACAGTGTCGCTGGATCCTCCGGTAAGCCACAGGGCCGACACAGCGGGGCCGTCGGGTCCTCATAGCGCTGAGGACCCGCCACGGCCCCGTTCGGCTCAGCTGGCAGCGTCGCGATGAAGTGATGTCATCGCGACGCTGCCTCTCCTTGGGCGAACAGCGTGTCATAGGCAATGCGCCGGAGGAGCGCGCGGCCAGAAAAGAAGAGGAGCACGCAGCCGTGAAGCAGGTAAGGTGAGTATAAATGTTGTTATTTTTGTCTGCCTGTGGCCCCCATACGCCTGCCTGTGGCCCCCATACGCCTGCCTGTGGCCCCTATACGCCTGCCTGTGGCCCCATACGCCTGCCTGTCACCCCCATACGCCTGCCTGTGGCCCCCATACGCCTGCCTGTGGCCCCTATATGCCTGCCTGAGCCCCCATATGCCTGCCTGTGACCACTAGCTATATACCTGCCTGAGCCCCTATAGCTATATACCTGCCTGTGTGCCCCTATATACCTGCCTGAGCCCCTATAGCTATATAACCTGCCTGAGTGCCCCTATATACCTGCCTGAGTGCCCCTATATCAATATACCTGCCTGAGAGTGCCCCTATATCAATATATCTGCCTGAGTGCCCCTATATCTATATACCTGCCTGAGAGTGACCCTATGTCTATATACCTGCCTGAGAGTGACCCTATGTCTATATACCTGCCTGAGAGTGACCCTATATCTATATACCTGCCTGAGAGTGACCATATATCTATATACCTGCCTGAGTTCCCCTATATTTATATACCTACCTGTCTAAGGGGACAATATACATATACCTGCCTGACTGAGAGGGCATATCTATATACCTTTCTAACTGAGGGACTTATACACCGATAATTAAGGAGTTACTGGAAATGTGAGGAAATGTGAAGATATTTGTGTCCAAATCTGCAGGGACGAGTCGTGGCCAGGAGCAATCAGCGAGAAGGTGTGAACCGGAATGAGAAGAAAAGGGAAAGTGAACGACGCTGACCAGAAATGATGTCTCCGGTGAGTCACTAAATGTAACTGCAGTGTAATCACTTATATGTCTGCAGAGCATCTACTTACAACTAGTGTCTACCACTATATGGTCACTGTATGGGGTAATATACGTCTTCAGAGCCTGTGTACAGCTGATAGTCACATGTGGGGGTCGCGTTCGGTCAGGGTCTGGCAGGATTATTTGATCCTTAAGTAGTAATAGTTTTGGGTCTTGGTTTTGTAGGAGTGTTTTTTAGTAACAATCATTCGTCTGGTAGATTTGCTCCATGTATCGGTGAATTATTTGGTGGCTGATATTTAGGGGTATTACACTGTTAAATGGAGGGGAGCGATTTTGAAAAAGCAAATTTGTCAGGGCTGATTTTCATTGTGCAGTGACTGCTGAGGAGATAGACTGGAGCTATGTGGAATATGCAGAAAATTAGTGACAGGACCTGGCGCAGGGGTGAGAGGAATTAGTGTAGGGGGGGGGCATTTTTTGGGGAGCGGAGGGGGGGGCGCCATTGGCTGTACTTGCCTAGGGCACCAAAATGCCTTGTCCCGGCCCTGCTCTGACCTCATGCTGCTGTTGATGCCGTCACCTCCACACTGTGTCATTGTGCCACTCTCTGACCTTATACTGCTGCTGTGGCTGCTGCCATGACCTCACACTCTGTCATTGTGCCACTCTCTGACCTCATGCTGCTGCTGCTGTTGATGCCGTAACCTCCACAATGTGTCATTTTGCCACTCTCTCACCTCATGCTGTTTCTGTGGCTGCTGCTGTGACCTCCACACTGTGTCATTGTACCACTGTCTGACCTCATGCTGCTGCTGTGGCTGCTGCCGTGACCTCCACAGTCTGTCATTGTGCCACTCTGTGGCCTACTCCTGTTTTTGCCACCTCCAGAATGTCATTGTGCCACTGTCTGACCTCATGCTGCTGCTGTGGCTGCTGCCGTGACCTCCACACTGTGTCATTGTGCCACTGTCTGACCTCATGCTGCTGCTGTGGCGTCTGCCGTGACCTCCACAGTCTGTCATTGTGCCACTCGGTGGCCCACTCCTGTCTGTGCCACCCCCAGAATGTCATTGTGCGACTGTCTGACCTCATGCTGCTACTGTGGCTGCTGTGGTGACCTCCAAACTCTGTCATTGTGCCACTCTGTGACCTACTCCTGTTTTTGCCACCTCCAGAATGTCATTGTGCCACTCTCTGACCTCATGCTGCTGCTGTGGCTGCTGCCGTGACCTCCACACTCTGTCATTGTGCCACTGTCTGACCTCATGCTGCTGCTGTGGCTGCTGCCGTGACCTCCACACTCTGTCATTGTGCCACTGTCCCCCAAGCACCCCCAAGCACCGTGGCAGTATACAGTGGAGATGGAGGCAGGGAGTCCCTCAGAATCACTTATGCACATGATCCGCAGCATGCTAATTTGCCTGGCTAGTGACAGCCGAAAAGTCACCATCCAGCAGAAAGATGACTTCTGGCTCTCCACACTCTTGGACCCTCGCTACTGGTCCAAAATGGGAGCCTTTTTTCCAGCTGCTGAGAGGGAGGACAAACTCAAGTACTATAGAGAAATCCTCCGTAGTCAGTTTGCTAACGTTCCGAAACCATTTTTGGCCAAGGCAATTCTACCTCCATCAGCTTCATCATTAATGCTTAAAAAAGTTCCAACACAGTTTATTATGAAGTATAAACGCAGCGTATGGAACTTGAACTGAAGGAGACCCTAACTACAGGGAATGTTTTAGGTGCTTATTTTGCATTCGGTGCCATTAATGATCGAATTTAGTACAAAACTGGAATGGAAAGCAAAAACAAATGCTGCAAAACTGGCGTTGGATGAGTTTCTTCAGTATGAAGAATGTGAATCGTATGTTCAACTTACAGAAAGTTAAAAACGGCTCTGGGACTATGAAATAAATAATAATGATCTTTAGAGAAAGCGTTTCCTTGAGCCTCGTCTGTCATATCCGTGTACCGTACCTCTTGCCTCCGTCCCTTGACCATGATCCTTGCCGGCTGTCCTGACCTTAGAATTGTCCCTGACTCCGAGTTTGCCTTCTGATTTTGTACCTCGCTACACCTCAGCTGCCACTGCAAGCAAGTCACTTCAGGGGTAGCGACCTGGTAGACTCCCTCCCCAGCAAGTCCATCCTGCTTTGCAGCGGGCTCTAGTGAGAACCGGGACCTACTTAGATTCCACTCCCTGGCGTGGCTATTGCCATCATCCCCTTACTGTGCTGCGATCTGTGACGGCTCCAGTAACCTACTACTGTGTTCTTTGACGGTATGGTAGGATCTTAGCCCTTAGCTTGTTTTTTTCTAGCTGAGGCTGCCATGTCTTTATCAGGCTGCAGTCCCGCTTCAGTTTTTTGGTCAGTTTTGCCCCCGTAAGTGCCCAGGGAATTTGGGAATTTTAGAGTGAAGCGATTCTAAGAGCGACGGCAGTCCAGGCGTGTCATACTAAAACACAGCATTGTATGAAGATCAGACCAACTCCCTCTGCATATTTAAGCAGGGCACAATGTGCTACAGCACCCTAACAGCCTGTCAGCCGGGAAAAAATAGCTGTTTTATAATGCGATTCATCCCGAATTAATTTGGGACGAAAAGAATTTTGACTGAAAATTCGGCGAATTAGGCGAATCAAATTTTTTAGTAATTCGTCCATCTCTACATATAAAATTCTACCAATACTCTTCTGGATCATCCAAATGCTCTCTAGCAAACTTCAGACAGGCCCAGACATGACACGTCTGGCACTGCAGGATCTGAGTCCCTGGCGGCATAGTGTGTTACTGACGGTAGCCTTTGTTACATTGGTCCCAGCTCTCTGCAGGTCATTCACTAGGCCCACCCTTCGTGTGATTATTCGGACCCCACGGGGTGAGATCTTGCGTGGAGCCCCAGATTGAGAGAGATTATCATTGGTCTTGTATGGCTTCCATTTTCTACTTATTGCTCCCACAGTTGATTTCTTCACACCAATCTGCTTGCCTATTGCAGATTCAGTCTTCCTAGCCTGGTGAAGGGCTACAATTTTGTTCTTTGGACAGTTCTTTGGTCTTCACTATAGTGGAGTTTGGAGTGTGACTGTTTGAGGTTGTGGACAGGTGTCTTTTATACTGATAACTAGTTCAAACAGGTGCCATTACTACAGGTACTGAGTGGAGGACAGAGGAGCCTCTTAAAGAAGAAGTTACAGGTCTGTGAGTTCAAGAAATCTTGATTGTTTTTAGGTGACCAAATACTTATTTTCCACCATAATTTGCATATTTTTAAGTGGGAGAACTTGCACAATTTATATATATGTAACAAAGAAAGTCCACAGCACTCAAAAAAGAAATTTTAAAAGCAAAAACTGTATTTTTTTCCTCCATGGCAAATGAAATATTGCTGTCTTGAAAGTCTCCATAGAAACCATTCTTATTTCTGATCATACACACAGGGAGAGAGCTCAATCGGCACCAGTGTGGTATCAATGAGAGATATGGAGCAGTGCAGTTATATCAAACGATACTTCAACGTGAAAGGCCACACTTAATAACGCTGCTGGCGGTGCTCAATCCTCAAGACAGGAGAAGAATCCAAAAGTAGCAAGTAAGAGAAAAGCAGATGGCACTCACCGGAACTTTGTAGCGGTACTTTAATTCAAAATTGCAGCATAAAAACAGACGGGGACAGATGGTATCACAAACAGCCTACGATCGTTTCGCGTGTACTCACGCTTTCTCAAGGCATTATTTCTGATCATGCCTGATGACTTGATGACTGAAAATCCTTTGGATGTTCATTGGAGTAATTTTATAAATGTCAATTTACCTTCTAGCGATAAACCCAGCTTCTTATGGCGTACATCTAAGGCTGTTATGTTTGGTCACATCACTTCCTACATTTTCCATAAGTAAACAGAACATAAAGCACAGTACAATACTTTCCATTCTGACCTCCTTGCTAGTCACCAGGCCTTTCTTAGTGACCCCTTCCCTAACAATAAACACTCCAAACACCTCATGGACGCCTTCAGCGTTGCGAACGCACAACACTCAATCGAACTAACAAGTAAAATTTGTTCCCGTTGGGGTGGCAAAACAGGCAACCTTCTGGCCAGGCTCGCCTTGCCATACCATGACAAACACACAAATTTCGGGGGGAGGAACGTGCGCCTTATAGTCTGAAAAATACGGTAGCTCAATTACAAGAAGTGCGGAGGAGTGCAAACAAAGTAATTAAAGAGGTTTTCCCACCAAGTAAAATTGACATGGAGCGCTTGCAATTTAAACATTTTCACCATTCATCATTATTAAAAATTCAGTACCATTTTTGTTTTAGCTGCCCCCATATTGATCCATAGTGTAGAGTTCATCTCCAGGGAATATGACAAGTGACGAGAGCTCTTCAGTGCTGGCTGCACATGCTCAGACATTATCTTTCCTTTCAGGCTGTTACTGTTTGTTTAATCCTTGCCTAGTATTCACACTCATTCAATGCTGAGCGAGTTTTCAATCCCAGGTGCCCTTCTTCTACTTGAGTCCTCTGTATTCCTGGAGTAGATATTGCAGATAAACTCTGGACTGCTGCCTTGTAAATTTTTGTTAAGCCGTGATTTAATCTGCCTAAACAAACAGTGTAGGGGGGCTGAATACTTTCCTGTAGTTGGCCCCTTTCTACTAGGCTGTAGTCACCCAACCAATCTGCAATCCTGACTTTATCATCATGCTGCTTGATTTTTTTTGTCTGACTATTGACATTTTTTCACTCTCCCCACCCCCCAAAATAAATGAGATTTCAATCAGGTATGTGCATTAAGAAAAAAAATACATGTTTAGTTCCTGCAAGGATTTGAACCTAGAACACCTATACTGAAAGGCAAAAGTGCTAACCACCAAACTACAACATTGCCAGCCTCAGCTCTTGCATTTTAGGTTATTTGACTTTACAGAAACAGCCCTTTATTTGAGTGTGGGGGGAGGGCATGGTGATGTCAAGTTTGCTGGGTTACATGTTATGTAGTTCAAATAAATCAAACATATACCCTTCTGAACACACTAAAAGCTGAAGAGAAGACAAAGCAGTTTAAAAAAAAACTTTATGGGAATAAGTGAACTGCAGAACTAAGAAATGTTACCGAATTTGGCATCATTCAGTTTAGAAAAAGATGGTATAGGGTTGATTTAATTACCATATATAAATATATGAAAGAATATAGAGATTTATACCTTGTATTGTTACCATGACTAGGGGGCATTGTTCAAGTCTAGAGCAGTTCTTCTCAAAATAGGTAATACTGTCTGCTGGGGGCAGTGAATAAATTAACAAGGGGCAGTTTTAACCTGAGGTGCAATTGGTGGACATTAAAGTAGTCAGTGTACAACTTGTATAGCAGTGTAAATTTGGGGTGCCCCAAAATAACTCAGAAGCTAGAAACAATATATGGTTTTGCACATCAAAAAACCTTTTTGAAAAAAACCGATCATAGGTACACACTGGTGTGTCAGCAACATACATACACATTCCAAAAACAGTAGCACACTATCAACTAAAGAAACTATCAAAGGGGACATAGGAATTTTTGAAAAAGCATTTCTGCTATCTAGGATACATGAAATTTTTTTGAGATTCTTAGTTCACATTTTTGATCAAAACTGCTTAAGCCCAACTCCAAAACTTCAACGGGACCTCAATGCAGGTGGGTCCTACACTATTTTGTTACCTCTCTTTTGGGGTCTGTTCAGACCTACAGACTTCAGGGAGTGAAGGCACCAGCCTCCAAGTACACTGCATTGATTTAAAAGCCTGTGAAGGTGGGTGGAGTGCAAAAAAACAAAATGGAGGCAGCCACTCCTCCCTACATAAGCTAAACTGCTGGCAACGAAAGTGAGTACACCCTTAAATAAAAATGGTCAAATTGTGCCCAATTTGCTATTTTTCCTCCATGGTGTCATACAACTCATTAGTGTTACAAGGGCTCGTGTAGATGGGGAGCAGAATTTTTTTAATTTTGTATTATAACCCAGCAGCAGAACCACTACCTCCTCCTTTGTGCAAGGAGGAACAGGAGGAGCAGTGCCAGAGCCCTACAATATGACCTTCAGCAAGCTACTAATATCCATGTGTATGCTCAAACTGTCAGAAACAGACTCTATGAGGAGGTATGAGGGTCCAATGTTCACATGTCCGTGTTGAGCTTACAGCCCAACACCATGCAGGGCGATTAACATTTGCCTGAGAACACCAAGATTGCAGATTCGACATTGGCACCCTATACTCTTCACGGATGAGCGCAGGTTTACACTGTCACATAATCTCCAAAAAATTGGGAATCTCACAAGAGAACTAAGAGTGACTTTTGATCACTATATTTACTATTTTGCCATAGGCAAACTTAAACTCTATAAGTTCTCTATCTCTTAAACACTAAAACGTGACTTTTTTATATCTAACTCTTACCTCTATACACACTATTTTATAAAAAACCTGATCTCTTATCCTCATCATTTAACTTGTTCTGAGAGAGGGAATAATCTTTTATCAATCAAGTTGGTGGAATCACTATTAACAGGAGGAGTTATATCTATAGCAAAGTATAGCTTAGTAAGGGTTCCAAGCCACTATTGGGCAGTGTCCCTATTCACAGACACAGAACAAAAAAGGGCCCTTGTGAACGTCTGAGAGGTGACAATTGTAGACAGCGGTGAGATGGAATACAATTTAAAACGTCATGCCGGATCGGAATGTTTGCCAGGCTAACTGTCGTTTTATCAAGGCTTAGAGGTCGATCACTATGTGTTAAGGCTCACTTCTTTTATATCATGTAAGTAAAACACCCATACAGGTGTCTCCAATTAGCTATCAGAGAATCACATAAAACCCATACCCCTTTACGCGGTTGAACATCTCATAAATGTCCTGCTGAACGCTGCACATTGCTCTTTGAGCAAAAACTTCAGTCAAATTTGTCTCATCAACAGGCTTGGCCCCATACCTTTACCGTACTGCCACGTGCCAATGCACTGCACCCAACAAACACCTCAGACCTGACTGTGATGGGCTTTCTCACTTCTCTCATTTATTGCAAATACGTATGTCACCTAGAAAGAATAAGCAGACTCGGTATACATTAACAGCACACCTGCATCTTTGTCCATTCCATTAAGCCCTTCTCTTCAATATTAATATGCGCATCTTCGTTGAGAATATAAACTCCACTTGTCTATTGCACTGTCACTTTATCTCAATTAAAAGTTCTTCTCTTTTGTATGTCATATTGCATATTCCTTCCAATAGAGCTCGCAGACCCATTTAAAATACATGTTCCACTGCATTGGTTTGTCTCAAGACTATTATTCATAAACTAATTTCTTTCACATGTAATTTATACTCATTTTAATAATACTGTAGGCCGCTATGGCGAGCCCTCCTCCCTCCCACAGTCTGACCTCACAAGTTCCCATTGAGATTTTTACGGCTTCACAGTAGATTCAATCACACATCAATGGGGATTGTAGAACTCCAGTAATCTCAAATGCCATCCGCATCCAGCGGCATCCGCTGTACTAGACCAGCGGCAAGCAGGAACAATAAATCTCTACATACATGAGTACATACATGAATAGTCCCTTGCAAAAGCACTTACATGCATCCATAAATTTGTTAAATAGAAAACGTGGCCTCACGTGATGAATATCTTTTCATCTTAAGGACCCCAGGGAAATGAGGAAAAACGTAGAGGCAAACAAGGGGGGAGAGGAGAGGTAGGGGAGGGGAGAGGGGGCGAGGAAGATGGAAAGGGAGGGCGAAAAAAAAAACAACACAAAAAAAAAAAAAAATAAAAAAAACCCACATATGAAACTTGATGTTGCAATAGTTCATATATTCAAACTGTTGTATATCAACTTGACCGTGACTTATCACATATATTTTTTTCCATGTTTCTTCTAAAATAATATTATTATACGGGATCAGCCAAGATCAAATGAAAATGCGAAAATGAAAAGTTCGTTTTAGGCTCTTAGGTTTCAATGTATGAGTTTGTTGTATCCATTTGCCTCTTCCTGCAACAAAAATAATCCAATGCCCTTTTGTCCCTGCTTTTACAATTTACCCCAAAAATTTTAGCACCTCTATTTGACTTATGTACTACCATTATGTGTCTTGATAGGGAAGTGTCACCTACTAGTTTTAACTAGTTACTCAGACTGTTTGATGATCGACGAGAAATCCTGTATGGTTTTTCCAACATTAATTATGGGGAGGTAAACATTGCCCATAAAACCACCCCTCTGGTTTTACATTGAATGAATTGTCTTATCTCAATATCTTTCTTATCAATGAGGATTAACAAAAATCTTTAGTTTTCCTTTATGAATGGAAGAATTGAAACAGTTGCCACAGGATATGAGCTACACCGGAGATGCAACATGTTTTTTTGCCATTCCTCAAAATGTATATGTAACAAATTCATCCTAAGTATTTCTTCGTTCTTCTATAAGTGCACTAGTGGTTTTAGAAATCACCTCAGAGCAATATGAGTCTGCCATCAGAATGTGACCAAGGTCTTCTAAGTATAGCTTCATTTCAATAGCTCTATCATCATAGGTTCTATACAACGAATTAAATCGTTTTTTTTCTTCTTCTTTTTATGATTAAAATATGTCTTGTATGGTCACAGCCTATTAACGCTCCTCAACATTTTCTTTTGGTAACCCCCTTGCTGAAAAAAGTGCATTTGAACTTTAATACATTCTTCATTGAAATCCTCTCAAGAAGAACAATTTTACGAGCACTAAGAAATTTTTAATGATAAGAGAAGATTTGAGATAAGACAATTTATCCATTGTAAAACAGAGGGGCCCGAGGGTGTTTTATGGGGTATGGTGTACCTGCCCAAAGATCTAATGTGGGAAAAAACATACAGGAGTTTGTGTCGGATCTCGAAACATTGAGACTATTAAAACTAGAGGTGAATCCATAGGCAAGACACATTTTGGAAAGAGTAATAATGGCGAATAGGGTGCTAAAAACTTTTTGTTGGTATATGTGTGAAAAAGCTAGGGGAAAGAAAGGGCGATTTGGATGTAGTTTTGTTGCAGGAAGAGGCAAGATGGATTACACAAACTCAAATACATTGAAAAAAAGGCTAAACGACGGCTTTCATTTTCGGCTTTTATTGATCTTGTGATACTATATAATAATTTTTTGAAGAAACATGATATATTGATTAAGTACGGTCAGTGGATTATAGAACAGTTTAGCATATAGATATGGAGAGCTTCAGAGTTCATTTGTGGTTTTTTTTTTTTTTTTTTTGGTTGTTTTTTTTTCCCTCCCTATCATCTTCTCGCGCCCCTTCCCCCTCCCCTCCCCTCCATCCTCTCCCCCATTTTGCTCTCGTTTTTCTCATTGTCCTGGGTCTGTAATGGATGACAAGATATTAATCACGTGAGGCCAACGTTTTCTATTTACAAATTAGGATGCATGTATAGTGCTTTTCAAGGGACTATTCATGTCTGTATCTTGTTATGTAGAGATTTATTGTTCTGCTTGCGGCGCTGTCTAGTACGAGGCGGGATGCAGCTGGATGCGGATTGGCTTGAAGGCTACTGGAGTTCTTAACATGCTCCAATGTTTATGTTGTGGTGGATTGAATGGCTAGCTGTGAGCGTAGGAGAGTAATTTCAATGGTGAAACTTGTGAGGGTCAGACTGTGGGCGAGGGAGGGAGGGCTTAGCCCTAGGGCTACCAGTATTATTAAAATGAGTATGATATTACATGTGAAAGAAGAAGTACGTGTATGAATATATTTTTGAGTACAAACAAGCTGTGGAACATGTATTTAGATCGGGGGTCTGCAGCTCTATTGGACATGAATATGCATATTACATACATAGGAGAAGAGCTTTTGGGAAGAATAATATGCGTGGGTCAATTGTACAGTGGAGATTATATTCTCAATGAATATGCATATTAATATATTGTGAAGAGAAGGGTTAGGGAATTGAAAAGATGGCAGTGTGCTGTGTAAATGTGATACTAGTCTGCATAGTTCTTTTAGGTGAGGCCACGCCAGTCTAGTTGCAATAATATGAGAGAAGTGAGGATGGAAGCCATCACGTCAGGGTGAGGTGTTTGTTGCGCCAGTGATTGGCAGGGGCAGTACGGTAAAGATGGGGCGCAAAGCTTTTATGGAGATGGCAATTTTGACTGAAGGTTGTAGGGTCATGAGAGCATGGTGGCGCTTCAGCATGGGACATCGTTAGAGTGTGCAAGCGGCGAAGGGGGGGACGTGGTTTCGATGTGGATTTCTTGATTAGCTAATTGGTGGTGAGCTCCTGTATGGGGAGTGTTACTAAATGAATAAAAGGAACGTGAGCTTAGACCCACATGTGATGACCTCAAGCACTTGATAAAGCCAGGTTAGTGGCGAAACATGTCGGGCGAGGTCAGGGCTGACGCTTTTAAATTGTGATCTCTAAACTGTCTACAAGTGTCTCACTGTTGAGACAGGTGCACAATGGGGCTTGTTTCTGTTTTTTTTCTGTGTTGTTGTGAATGTGATGCCGAAAGACGATGCCCAAGTTGTTGGTTGGGTCCTTATGGAAGCTACGAACTTTGCTATAGATATAGGCTCTCAAGTTAATAGGTGGGGATCACCCAAGATTGATAGATAGAAAGGGAGGTTATTCCCTCCTTTCAGGAGAAGGCCCAAGGGGGGTTAAATGTGAGATAGAGTTCAGGTAATTTTAAAAATTAGTGTGTTAGAGGTTAAGAGTTAGATATAATAATAAGTTACGTTTTAGTGTTTAATAGATTAGAGAAACTGATAGAGTTTAAGTTTGCTATGCACAAATAGTAAAACAGGTTTACATGAGCGCAAGTGACAGGACATGACATGAGTCTGGAAAAGGGTGACAGTACGTTTTGTTGCCATCCACATCTCCATCTATGACACACCCTTGGCAATGGGTCAGTAATGGTCTGGAGAGGCACTTCTTTGGAGGGCCACATTGCCCACCATGTGCTAGCCTGAGGTACCCTTACTGCCATTAGGTATCGGGATGAGATCCTTAGACCCACTGTGATAGCATAGGCAGATGCAATAGACCCTGGATCCCTTTTGATGCATGACAATGTGGCTGAAGTGTGTTAGCAGCTCCTGCATGATGAAGGCATTGATTCTATGGACTGGCCTGCCCGTTCCCCAGACCTGAATCCAATTGAGCACATCTAAGACATCATGTCTCGTTCCATTCACCAATGCTATGTTGTACGACAGACCCTCCAGGAATTGACTGATGCTTTAATCCAGATTCAGGAGAACATCTGCTGCCTCATCAGGAGCATGCCCAGGCGTTTGTAGGGGAGGTCATACAGGGCACATGAAGGCACATATACTGAACCTCATTTCTTGTCTTCAAAGGGAAACATAGGTATTTGCCACCTTGCGTGAGGGACCACAAAAGAGTGAAGACATGTTGTTTTAGCATGTGTCCATATTCTGTAAAGATGCAGCAGTTTAGGAGCATTTAATGCTCAAATTTGCAGTTTTCAGCCAGAAAAGAGTTAGCTTATTAATGGTAGGGTGTTTGCCCGCCACCAAGGCTAGCCTGCCCATGCAGTTATTCAATGTTTCTATATTAAACGTATATAGGTTATCAGTTATGAAAGTGGGAGGGTTAGCTCAAGTGGGGGGGTAATGAATTCAAACGGACTGTTTTATGAATGCTGGATTTCTTAGATGAAAAATGCAAGATTTGAGCATTAAATACTCTAAAACTACAGTATCTTACACAATAGAGGACACAAAATTGGAAACAGCATGTCTGTCGCTAGCTTGTGCTGTCTCAGCAAGGGGGCATAAATATGTGACAGGTTTCTTTAAGGCGTTTCCACTGAAGTGATTGGATAGCTAAAATTTGATTTTTACTATAGATTTTGAATCTTTAAATTGAGATCATGGGATATTTTATGTTTTATTGTTCTTAATACATAACACATTCTATTATGTAATGAATAAAGAATTGCAACTGGAATATTTCATTAGTTGAGATCCAGGATGTGGTGTTTTAGTGTTCCCTTTATACATACATACTCTATATATAGCATAAGGTAGTATATTGCTCTTTATAGTGGGTTTATCTAGAGGGTTAATAGCATGTTCTATGGTATGATTATGTTGGCACTACATAGAAATGGCATTCTGGTGTCTAAGCATTAAAATGGGGACATCCCATCGGCAGGAAGGATAGCGTCATCATGAAGTGATAGTAACGGCTTACAGTGTCTTTATGTTGTCAGCTGAAAAAGACATAGAGTTCTTTTTTTTTCCAGACTGTTCTGTACTTCAGCATTTTACGTATTAGAAGCTTCCAAATACATGACATCACCATATGGGCTGTCCCAAATGTATTAAAGGCATAGAATTCCAAGTGTATATAAACTTTTGACTTTGCAGAAAGTAATAAAATCCCTAAAAAGTTTTTCTTCTTCTTTATTCTGGCATTGGCAAATTATAAATATTTTTGCATCCTAATTGACCTAAAAAGGTAAGGCTTTATATTGTTTTCATGTCAGATAGAGAGAAAACTTGCATTATGTGTCTTTTTATGTAGTGTATGTAAACTTCTGGTTTCAACTGTATATATAGCTTTTGTACCATCCCAGTTAGGTAACAGCATTTCAATTTTTCAACCCCTGCTGTAAACAGTCATTTCTTTTTTTTTTTTTTTTTTTTTTGTGTGCTTTTAATGTAACATAGACTGAGGGCGACATGTACTATATAAATTTGTGTCAGTGTCCAAATATATATGGACCTAACTGTATTTCTTTTAAATTGGCCCAAAAATTAGTGGCACATATTAATGGTTTCTCTTTTTACAGAAATTGATTTTTTTTTAAGTCTTTCAAATGAGACACAGGGAAAAGAGACCAATACTTACGGATTTCCAATAGAAGCCCGGTTCTGATCTGTGGTAGCTGGGAAAGTATGTATCATGATTGTGCCTGTCAGACCCCCAGCTTTGAGTTCTGGTCGCCAGCCACGACCGTTGCAACGAAATCCGCGGTTTCGGACATAATTTATTTGTAGTTGTTTTCACCATTTCCTTGATAAGTCTTTTTGTTTGACGCCTGTATTCAGCTGGTTTTTGTTGCTTCTTCCTATAACCTCTGTTCTTGTATCTCTGGTCTGTTATAAAAGGGTATCTTGTTGCCATTTCCCTTGCTGCTATATGGTTACTTTTGTGTCTGTAAGCATTGCTGTTATTTTCTTGCTTTATGTTTACTTTACCTGGTAATACTTACGACAATTCCTTGCTTTAGTGATTCAGTACTGCTTTCCAACTGTTGCTTGATGGCTTAGTTTGACTTCTGTTAATGTGTTTAGATTTGTTTTTGTCTGGTTTGTTGTATTTCAAACTACCTGTGTCTTTGCAGTCTTTTGGTACTGGGCCGACCCTGTTAAGGAGTCCGGCACTCAAAAGGCAGAGACAGTGGGTTGGGAACAGCGTCAGGGCCTCACTCAGTTGGTGTCCTGACCGGTTCCTCACAGTATGGGCCACATGTATGAAAAAATGTAATAATGAAACAGACTTTGATGTTTTTCCCTTAAATTATCAACTTGACAGGGCCACATTTATGAAAACTGTCTAGGTCTAAGATTCATTTTGTGGCCCATTGCAACCAATTCAGAGTGCACCTTTCATTCATATAGTGCTTGGAAGAATGAAGAGGCACATGATTGTTGCTATGGCAACAAACGTTGAATTTTAGACCTTAGACAGTTTTCATAAATGTTGAGGCCTGTCAAGTTGATAATTTATAGGGAAAACATCATAGTCTGTGTTTCATCATTACTTTCTTATTAAGCTCCTCGTAGTTTGATTAAACTGCTTTTTATGCTATAATCTTATCGAGTATCAGATATCTTTCACACAGCTTTACTTTGCCAATGGATGCAACTGTTGCTTCAGCGACGAAGGTTATATCAAGAAACCAAAGAACATTCCTTCTTCAAAATGTCTTTATAATGATGCCATAGAACATACGTAGATCAGGTGTTTGAGGTTTCAGCAACAGCCAATTAGCCAATGATAGAATGATCATGTGATTCTTAATACGCATTCTTAATACAGAGAAGATATTGAACTTTTACTTCCTGTTAATAAATCAGATTTATGCCCCAGACAGAAAGTGTTGGTTGTATCTCTCGAGCTCTGGCTTTCAACAGCTGTAATAATATAATTCGTAGGAGACATTTAATTGGATAAAGGAGTAGTGGAAAATACTTCTACCCTTATGTGTTTTAGTTCGTAAAACACCCATCTACTTAGCTAAACCAATTGAAGTATAATAATGGGTCAGTCGGACCATTAGCTCTTTAGGAGAATCAAGAGTCTATGAGGTAGCATGGGTTTTTTGTAACTTCAGAAGAACCAAAAAAAGATTTATCCGATGCAGCTAAGAAGGTGTTCGAGAGTGCTCACTTTTTCTACTTGCACTTTTCATGTTTACTTAATACGTTCAATTAAGAAAAACATGAATCATACAGCTCTTTTTTGTGTTATTAGTTCAGTTAGACAAGGTTAGATAATTGCAATTAAGATTACAATCGGACTATGTTTTGTTAGTAATTGATGCAGAAATGTGGTTGTTTCTAAAAGATTCACATACTTGTCTTTGCAAAGTTACTTTTTCCTTGGATAATAATGTCCAATGTGTGATATGGTTCTACTTGATTCCCCTATGTGAGAGCTGGAGGACTTGCTGGGCTTTCAAATGGGATTCCTGCAAAAAAAGAGCATTGTATTTTTTGCTTAAGGAGACACAAAATATGTTTCCTCTTTCTTGAGTTGTTAAGATTTATACCTATGTTATGACATCTTAAGAACACATAAACAAATAGAGATAATAGGCAGACATTGTTAGGGGTAGGTATGGAGGAAATGTATGTAAGAATTTCATAGGCATCTTATTTTTGGGGTGAATATATACATGCCTCTGATAAAGGCATTTTAAAAATGTAAAACAGTTAAACTTAACAAAAAAAAAACAAACCTGGAAGTAGACAAGGTGTGTTGCATTAGGACGTGACTTACATTCAAAAGATAACATGCTGACTGCCTGCAACCACCGCTAGAGGGAGATTAGGAGTTTGTAGCATACTGTTTATACATTGATCATTGAACAACACAAATGGACTACATGTTGTATTGGCTTTAAGTGGCCATTCTATTGTCTTTTTAATCTTTATATTTGCAGGGTCTTTTGAGTTCCATATATGAAAGTAAATAAAGTTTTAACCACTATCAGAAGATATTAATAGCATTGCCACAACATAACTTTAAACCTATAAATGATATGATAATAAATTCCTCTACAAAACATCATACTGAAAGATAATTTGAAGCTTAAAATGTTTTGGTTATCTTTACTTACAGTTGAAACCAAAAGTTTACATACACTATATAGAAAAACACATATGCATGTTTTTCTCACTATCTGATATGAAATCAGAATAAACCTTACCCATTTTAGGTCAATTAGGATTGCCAAAATTATTTATGTTTGCCAAATGCCAGAATAATGAGAGTGAGAGAGAATTTTTAAGGCATTTTTATTACTTTATGCAAAGTGAAAAGTTTACATACACTAGAATTACTATGCCTTTAAACAATTTGTGATAGCCCATATGATGATGCCACGTCTTTGGAAGCTTCTGATTTATTGGCAACATCTGAGTTAACTAGAGACACACCTGTAGATGTTTTTTAAATCACACCAGAAACATACTGCTTCTGTGTGCAACATCATGGGAAAGTCTAATAAATAAGCAAAGATATCAGGAAGAGAATTGTGGACTTGATGGGGACAGTAAAAATAAGCAATTTTGTAATTGATTTGCATTACCTCAGTCACTGATTATAGAAGATATGAGGTAAACTGTGCATCTATAGCTATAGCTATTTCTTCTGTAGCTATTTATGTGATTGGCAGCCTGTTTGGACATGCCCCCAGATGGGAAACAACCCTTGTGCTGTGATTGGCTGCCTGCACTCTGTGCTTACTCCCCTCTGAGCTGTATAAATCAAAAGTGAAATGAACTGCCTATATATACACATCTCCCAGCTCTAAGGTGAGCGATCTGGGCAATTGCTTACTATCTAACTGATAGATTAATTTTCCCCTCATATAAAACAGTCTTATACCCTTTGCTCCCCCATATAACACAGCCTTATACAGTCTGCTCTACCCCCTGCCTGATAACAAAGGTGGAGGAGGGGGGAGGGCAGTGTGCATTCTTCACATGTGTTTCATCAGTTCAGGCTGTGTGTATAACTGATTACACCATTACAGGTTATCTAGTTACAGCAATACAAGAGCTCTGGTTACAAGGAGCTTGTACAGCCAGAAGCATGAAGACTTTGCAGCCATGAAAATACTGCAGGAGGTCTGCAGAGCTGACGTCCTGTCCCATCCCCTGCTTCACACAAAATGATGATGTCACAACTATTGTGAGGGGAGACATGCCTCTTGGGAGAAGATACACGCCTACTGAGAGGAGGTACTCGCCCCTGGATTTGAAACTGAAACAGATAGAATCAGCTCAAGTGCTCAAAAGCTTCAAATGATAAAATCCCTTTAAACTGTATGACTTGGGTCAAACATTTTGGATATCCTTCCACAAGCCTCTCTCAATAGTTGGTAGGAATGGAATTTTGGCCCATTCCTCCTGACAGAACTGGTGTAACTGGGCCATGTTTGAAGGTTGCTTTGCTCACACCTTCCTCTTCAGCTTTGATCATAAATTTTCAATAGGATTGAGATCAGGACTTTGTGACGGCCACTCCAGAACATTGATTTGTTTATCCTTAAGTCACTTTGTAACCAGTTTGGCAGTATGCTTTGGGTCATTGTCAATTTGGAAGACCCATTTCCGCCTAAGCTTTAACTTCCTGGCTGATGTCTTGAGATGTTGCTTCAGTATTGCCACATAATCTTTTTTCCTCATGATGTCACCTATTTTGCTAAGTGCACCAATCGCTTCTGCAGCAAAAAAACCTCACAACATGATCCTGCCAACCCCGTGTTTCACAGTTGGGATGGTGTTCTTAGGCTTCCAAGCTTCTCTCTTTTTCCTCCAAACGTAATGATGGTCATTATGTTCAAACAGTTCAGTTTTAGTTTTGTCAGACCACAGGACATGTCTCCAGAAATATGTCTTTGTTCCTGAGTGCATTTGCAAAGCTTTAATCTGGCTTTTATATGTTTCTTTTGGAGTAATGGCTCTTCCTGACAGAATGGCCTTTAAGCCCATATTGATACAGTACGTGTTTCACTATGGATAATGACACAATCTTACCAACCTCCGCCAGCATCTTCACAAGGTTATTTGCTTTTGTTATTGAGTTGATATGCACATGTACCAAAGCACGTTCATCTCTGAGACACAGAACCCGTCTCCTTTCTGAGCGGTATGATGGCTGGACATTCCCATGTCGTTTGTATTTGTGTAAATTTTTGTAAAGATGAACGAGGCACCTTCAGGTATCTGGAAATTGCACCCAAGGAGGAACCGACATCTTGGCTGATTTCTTTAGACTTTTCCATGATGTTATAAACAGAAGCAGTGTGTTTCTGGTGTGCATAGAAAATACATAAACAGGTGTGTCTCTAACTCAGATGTTACCAATAAACCTATCAGGAGCTTCCAAAGACATGACATCATTATATGGGCTGTCCCAAATTTTTTTAAAGGCATAGTAATCCTAGTGTATGTAAACTTTTGACTTTGCAGAAAGTAATAAAAATGCCTTAAAAAATGTATCTCTCATTATTCTGGCACTTAGCAAATATAAATAATTTTGTTAATCCTAATTGACCTAGAACGGATAAGGTTTATTCTGATTTCATGTCAGATAGTGACAAGAACGTGTACAGTATATGTGTCTTTTTATATGGTGTATGTAAACTTCTGGTTTCAACTGTATATGGTATCATGCGAAAAGAAGATTATGTGGCAATACTGAAGCAAGATCTCAAGACATCAGCCAGGAAGTTAAAGTTTGGGTGGAAATGGGTCTTCCAAATGGACAATGACCCGAAGAATACTGCCAAACTGGTTACAAAGTGGCTTAAGGATAACCAAGTCAATGTTCTGGAGTGGCCATCACAAAGCCTTGATCTCCATCCTATTGGAAATTTATTGGCAAAGGCAGATGTGAGCAAGGCGACCTTCAAACATGGCTTAGTTACACCAGTTCTGTCAGGAGGAATGGGCCAAAATTCCTACCAACTATTGAGAGAGGCTTGTGGAAGGATATCCAAAATGTTTGACCCAAGTCATACAGTTTAAGGGCAATGCTACCAAATTCTAATGAAATGTGTGTAAACTTTTGACTTTGAAGAAAGTAATAAAAAAAGCCTTAAAAATTATCTCTCTCTCATTATCCTGGCATTTGGCAAATATAAGTGATTTTGGTAATTCTAATTTACCTAAAACGGGTAAGGTTTATTCTGATTTCATGTCAGATAGTGAGATATGTGTCTATTTATATAGTGTATGTAAACTTCTGGTTTCAACTGTAGGTGCCCCATGTTCTATACTTATAATATTTTAGTTCTAATCTAAAATTGCTTTAATACCCGTTATTTACTATTTTAAACACTTTAAATATCATACTATTTAGTTCATCAGCACTATTGCACCTCTTTATTGTGTGCAGCTTGTCACACCTAAAGAGTCTGTAACCAACCAAGAAGCCATCCCTATTCTCCAAAACTTTAAAATCCTCTTACCATCATACATCAAATCTTACTTAATTTTCTCCCTAGCAATGTACCATATAATCTAGGTACGCATGATACTTACTCCTTTAGGCTAGGTCTGCACAGCACAGTTTTACCTGCAGCATTTTGTCATTTGATATGTAGATCTAGCATTAGGACATCACTAATGATTGTTCAGTGTGAGGATACAGGACTCCGACAATTAGTACATCTTTGAGAAAACTCAGCAACCCTTTAATCTAAAGTCAGTTGAACTCTTCTCAGGCCATATACTGTACTTAAGACAGTGCCCACTTGCAATGTTGCCATACTAACTGAAATACTTGCCTTCCAAAAGACTTGGAGACTTTGGAGCAACCTACCCCACAAGTCTATCCACTGGGTTTTTCATCAGAAAACACATAAAAACTGATGTATTAACCAGCAAACTGTGCTATTTCTTTTGGCTCCTATATTTTAGCAACTTCATTCTTGAAAAAGTACACTCTAAATAAAATAACTAAACTCATTTCAATAGATAATAAAATATTTTTTCCACTAGGGAGAGCTAGACTCACATTAAGAAAAAAATCTCAGCTGTATATTACATTTAAACGACTGGAGATATTTAATATAATATGCAGGTATTGAGTCATTGTACATATTCGGTATAGTAACTAAATGGTATACTTTTTGGTAAAAACTTTGTCTCTCTTTATATCATTTTCACAAAAATAAATGAGTCTTGTGAAATGACTTGTTTTTGTTTTCTCTAATTTAACCTTTATAAATGTAAATATTACAAATATGGATTACACTTTAAATGTTGTTAAAAACTTTTAATTTTGTCCAAGAAAAGAACATCTATATAAAAATATCAAAGGGTTTTAAAATTACGGGATACAAAAATTATTTTTTTTCATGTCATGGCTAATGTCGAGTATATGCAAATTCATGTGGTACTATGATAGCTGTAAAAATACAAAAGCTAATTTTACAAAATATATACATTAACTTATAAAGTTGAGGATGTATATAGTAACACCTACTTAGTTTTAATTTGTAATTTTTCTAAAGAAAAAATGAATGCAGTTGAAGTTTATAGATAACATTTTTTGAAATATCTCTTATAAATGTCACCTTGAAAGTCATTATTTCTGTCTCATTTATTAAAACAAATGTTTGGTCATAAATTTAAATATAATTTGTAAGTCTGTTTCTTTGGGAAATGTTTATCTTTCTCAGTGCTTGCTGCATTGCTGCTTTTTACCCAATTATACACACTATTAGGGCAGAACAGTAGTTTTAAATTTTAGCTGCGCACGGCACCAGGGCGAGGTGTCTAACCACCTCCTCATTGGTCAGGCTACTACTTAACCCCTTTAAAAAGGTTTTGTATGTAAACCATACTTGACAACCCTCCTGTTTCTTTTCAGGAGACTCCCGGAAAGTTGAAAACAAAGGTAATGGGTCATATGCAAATCACACCTAAAGTGGGTGTTCCTTTTTTGGGGGGCCCGGGGGACTTTAGAGTGGAGAAAAGATTTGTGTTTAAACGATTATTATCGACAAATTGAAAAGGCACAGTTTTTGTTATCAAATTTTAGATCAGCATAATTTTTGGGTTTAAAAAAGGCATCTTCTATTAAGATTGCGGCATTTTCGGCGCTTCCGGGTCTTTTTGGGGCGGCCAGAAAATCAGCTTCCAGAAATGCAGGGGAGAGGGTGTGGGGCAACGCCCTGACTGGGATGTTTTTTGGTTGGATTGGGTTTGGAAAAATCACATGACCCCCCGTTTTAAATAAAACCAGCGTTTCCTGTTCACCCCTAAAGTTCCCTCAGCACCCTTCGGGAGCAGAAGGCCCGGGGCGCTCTGCTTGTTTTCCAAAACCCAGCTCAGCGAAATTTTTCCCTTTTCTTCCAGAAAAGCTCTACTTTAGCTTTTGATCCTTAAAATTTTAAATTTTAAGATTAGAGTTTGGGAAATTTTTTTATGTATTGGGTTAGGGGAATTTTTAAAAAGGACCCTTCTACCGCTGTAAAGCCACGGGGAGGCGGGGGGGGGGGGGGGGGGGAACACAGACAAGCTAATTTAAAAAAAAGGGGGGTTTAAATTAAACCAAACTTAGTGTAGACTTTGAAACTGCAATAGCTTTAAAAAATTTAACAGTTTTCAAATTGAAATATTTTGGATATTGGGCACCTAAAAACTTATAGGATAAAATATTTTCTAGTAACTGCAGGTCTCTTTTTTTAGGTGCAAAACTCCACTTTTTTTATCAGTATACATTTCAGATAGGGGTTAATTTTTTACTTTTGGGCCCCTTCTTTCCTTTGTTGAAAATTCCACCTTGCACTTAAATTTGGGAATTTCCGCAATTTTATAGTCACCACAGGTGAATTGAAAAGGTTTCCAAAAAAATCTTGTATTTTCGAATACATAACAGATACGTTTTTTTGGGCTTTGGCGAAGACTACAGCTTTGTTTTATTTAGGCAGCTTGCACTTTTAAAACTGAAATCCAGCAATTTTTTTATCACCACAGGTGAATTGAAAGGTGCCAAAAAATATCTTGTATTTTACGAATTTCATAACGATAGGTTTTTTTTGGTTTGGCGCCTTTCAGCTTTTTTAAATTTAAAGGGACCTTGCACTTAAAACTGAATAAAAGCAATTTTTTTAGTCACCACAGGGTGGGAAATTTAAAGGTGCCA
Source organism: Phyllomedusa bahiana (assembly GCA_025379985.1). NCBI lineage: Eukaryota > Metazoa > Chordata > Amphibia > Anura > Hylidae > Phyllomedusa > Phyllomedusa bahiana. Next base: position 1,142 of record JAODAL010012157.1, on the reverse strand, counting down.
AAAAAATCTTGTATTAAAACGAATACATTTTTGATACGTTTTTTTTTTACTTTGGCGCACTACAGCTTTGTTCATTGGGCAGCTTGAAATTAAATTTGGAAAACACAATTTTTTAGTCAACCCCGGTGAATTGTTTGGTGCCAAAAACACCTTTTATTAATCCAAAATTTCAGATACGTGTTTTTTCACTTTTTCGAGGCCAGCTTTGTTGATAGATCCTTTTTTTTTCAGTTTAAATTTGAACCAGCAATTTTGTAGTCCCCCCACAGGTGAATTGATTTGGTGGGCCCCAAAAAAACCTTGTAATATCCGAATTTCATTTTAGAAAACGTGTTTTTTTTTACTTTGGGGCAGGCCAAGGGTTTGTTGATAGACTACTTTTGCATTTAAAATTTGAATCCAGCAATTTTTAGTCACCTAGGTGAATTGATAGGTGCCAAAAATACCTTTTATTATCCGAATTCATTTCGATAGTTTTTTTTGCATTTTTGGCGCGGGCCCAGCTTTTTTTGATGATTACTTGCATTAAATTTGAAACCAGCAATTTTTGTAGTCACCACAGGTGAATTAAGGTGCCAAAAATACCTTGTATTTACCGAATCATTTCAAAACGTTTTTTTTTTTTCATTTTTGCCGGGGGCCAAGTTTTTGTTGTTGACTACTTTGCAGTAATTTGAATCAGCAATTTTTTTTTGTTTGAGGGATTTGGAATAGCTGTGATTTCCCTTCTTTTAATAAGAGTTTTCCCCAAAAAAACCTTTTCCCCATACCCTTCTAAAATTTTTTTATATTTCTGAACATGGAGCGAAATTCAGGTGGTAACGAGCAAAGAGGGGGGTGGGGGACATGGGGGGAGAAGTACGGGGAGGGGTTTTGCTCCTTCGGTGTGGCGACAACACGATGCCAGGGATCGTCAGTTGAAAGGGACCGTCGGCTGTCATCGCTGGGTCGGGGGCCCTGTGAATCTCAGTAACGAACAGCGTCGCCAATCTGCCTTCAGGGGGGTTAATGCAAACCCTGCATCCAGCAGTTTTCCTCCTCATCCCCATTTTCATGGCCAAAAAATGCGTCATCAGCATCCCCGCATCCGTCCACCATAAAAAGCACCCCCAAAGAAAATTTTTTTTACCCACCACGGGGAT